>OX637396.1:24036200-24196200 GCA_951799425.1 Ilex aquifolium | reverse complement strand
CCCTATCAAAACAGAGCGTCCTTTTATTTTTGCAATGGAGAAGGGAAGAGTAAAATATGAGAAGACAAGCGTAGAAAAGGAAATGTTAGAAGGATGTTGTCATGCTCTGTTGCTTTTTTTTTTTTTTTGCTTCAGATGCAGTGTCAGCTTAATAGTAGAAGAAAAAAAGTGTGGACTTTAGGCTCCAGATATAAATAAGATTTCAAATTAAAAAATGTTATACTTATCAAATTTTTTTATTAAATCTTTCATTCTAAATAATGTGGCACAATCTCCATTATTAAATATTAATGGGACCCACTTATCTGATGATAAAAAACTGTGTCACATCATTTGAGATTGAGATTTGGTAAGAAAATTTGGTAAACATAGCATTACCCCCCAAATTTGAGATGTCGATAATGTAGTATACTCAATATGATTTTGTCCAACAAAAAAGCTTATGAATCAACAAAAATAATTTTAAAATTTGGCCCCAAAAGTCTAACCCACTTCACACAAGCAAATTTGTTGAAGGATAAAAAAAGGTTAGCAAGAAAATATGATATCATCAATCTTTTTTTAATTTTCTCCTATTAAAAGTAATATAATAACCATCAATTTTTCTATCTCTTGTACAAAAACAAAAACAAACTCAAAACATTTTATGTTTCTCTCAAATTCGTTTTTCTTGTCATTTAAGCACAAAACACAAATAAAATTATTCATTCTCGTAAAGGATCCAAAATAAAAATTAATTTAAAATTGTAGAATTTTAATAAAAATAAATTTTCATTAACACTTGTCGCCTTAGCCGGTTCAAACGTTACACTTCCGTGACTTTAAACCTTTTTTTTTTTTGTTTTGTAACATAGACTTGAAACGTTGAACCCAACTCAATGTATTGGCTCTCAAGCCCCTTCTTTCTCCTCTGTCAAGGGTAATTATTGGGTGTAACTATCAATATTTTTACGTGTGATTTGTTAAGAAATATTTTTTTCCTATAAGTTCATTTGGTTAGAAAGAAAAGAATGATAAAAAATAACGGAAAGTAAAGTGAAAGAAAAAAAATGATAGAAAATATATTTTCATGTATGTATTTGGTTAGTATGAAAAACTTAGAAAAAATTTATTCTATTGTTTGAAAGAAAACGAAAGTTACAAGAAATTTTGTATAATTGTTTAAATTACCCTTAATTCGGTCTAAAAAAGAAAAAAATATGTATCATAATTGAAAGTTAATTTTTTTTTTTTTTAAAAAAAAAAACTCATATCCTAATTTTGGGACAAGTACCAACACGAAGTTCGATGGAAGAACTTTGTGTTCTTATCCCCCTCCCTTAACCACGTCATTCTCGACTTTTGCCGCCAGGGCCAAATTATATGGTTAACTAAATTCATACCAAGATTTTTTAAAATTAATAACCAACAAATTTTTTTTAGAAAAATAAGAGTAAAATAAAAAGTTAGTTATAGATCACAACTTTCTTATATTTACTTGTGTTTTTTACAAGAAAAAAAAGTTGGCTAGTTGTGAGAAAATCCAAGCATGAAAATTATTTTTTTCCATTATTTTTCTTTTCATAATAACCAAACACATAAAAGTTTTAAAAAAAAATTATTTCTTGCATTTTTTACCATTATCCCGCTAAACAAACAGACCCTACCATCCAATAAAAAACTACAAAAATAGATAAAATGAGGTCCATTCCTATTATAGAGATGGTTATATATTACATGATTGGGTAGTTATAAATTTGGGAAATTTGAATGCCGGTCTCACTTTGTAAACTTATTTGGTGATAAGTCCATCAAAAAAACTCGTTAATATTAAGTCCATTTTGATGTCCATTATCCAAAATACCCTCATTAGTTATATTTAATTACAACAAATTTGAAAACTAATAACTCCTAAATTTTAGAAGTTTGACTAGCATTAAAATTATTTCTCTCTCATATCTATCTATATCTATATATAAGATAAGACTACTTAATTCTCTCTCTCTCATATATATATATATATATATATATATATATATATATATAAAGAGACTTGGTCCAATTACTCCACACATTGTATGTGGGTGTCCATTGCATTATATATTGAAAGATACAATGAAATCCCTTTGAATAAGGGATGTGATTCCTTGATCAGAGGAAATCATTTTACACATGTTTGCTAAATAAAAGGAAGACCAAATCATATCACTTTAATCTCAGTTTGGTTCTATAGCCCCCTTAAGTTGACCGGTCTCTCACAAACGGTCAACTTGTCTTTGAAGAAAGTAAAATGTGTAGAACTAAGCCCTTTAGTAAAAATGTCAGTTCTTTGATCTTTAGAGGAGATGAACCGGACATCTAAGTCTTTCGTAGCAACCTTTTCACGTACAAAATGATAGTCAATCTCAATGTGTTTGGTGCAAGCGTGAAAGATAGGATTTGCAGTGAGATAAGTGGCACCAAGATTGTCACACCAAAGAATGGGAGGGTGATGAATAGCTAAAATTAGCATCTTACTATGCTTTTACAAGACTAATTATGCTTTGATGGAGTTTATATGATGACATTTCAAGACAAAGTTGCACAAAAGCCTAAAGTCAATGGATACCAAACTTTCATACAACACCCACGTGTTCCGGAAGAAAATTGGAGAAGTTTGAAGCAAGGCATCAACGTTTGAACGCCAATTAACGTTCGAATGCCCATCTAGAAATAATTGAGGGCCCTTGGAAGAGTGCTAGGGCGATGGCATATGGCGTGTTGCAGTTATTTTCATAGAAGAACAAGAGCTACTTGAGTACAACATTCGAACGCCAATCAATGTTCGAACGCCATCTTGAATTATTTAAGGACCAGACTACCAGGGTGATGAGACATGGCTTGCTATCTAATGTGGGTGAAAAGAGCCACTTGAGTCCACGTTCAAACTCCATTAAGTGTTTGAACAACCATAACAGAAGACAGGAGTCAACGTTCGAACGACATACTACGTTCGAACGTAGTCCCCAGACAGGCTGCAGAGTTGTTGATTTTCTATCCGGACCTTGGGGCATTCACTTGGAATTTGAGGACTTGGAATTATTCTTTTACACTTCTTTACCCCCTCCTCTTTGCCTATAAATACTTCCATCATGGGAGCTTCAAGGGGAGACTAAGACTTACACTTGCATGCACTTAGACTTAGAGATAGATAGACATACATAGAGGGAGATAGATCATCTTTTGGTTGAGGAGGAAACCCTCCAAAAGTGACTAGCTTTCTTCTACTTTCATTATTAGTTTCATTAGCTTCCATTGTTTGAGCTTCCTTCTTCCATTAGAGGAGTGAAACTCTTCCACTTTTCTAAAGTTTTACCAAAGCCTTGAAGGGTGGAAAGTGATTTACTCATTCTTCGTCAAAGATAGGCTCCTTGTGTAATGTATTTTACCTTGTAAACTCCTCTACTTGGAGTGATGAGAATCACTCACTTTTCTAGCTTTCTCAAAGCCATGAAGAGTGAGTAGTTTCTCATTTACTCTTTAGTAAGAGGTGATGGACATGTATAAATAATTTGAAAGTTATATTTGTGCATTTCGTTTATGCTTAATGCTTTATCTTTCACTTGCTTATTGAATGATTGAATGCATCTAGCAAAGCTAAGGTACTTTGTACAACCATGAGTCCTTTCTATGACATAGATGACTCTTGGCATAGGAGGATTCATTGGTTCTTTGCAAGTACTCAAGCTAGATCGTCATGACAATATTTCAATCTTCACTATTATTGTGCTTTCACTAAGAATGGAATAATATCGCAGTGGTTGGGTGATTTGTAGAATTACTTGCTTGTTTGTAGACGGGTTGAGTCCCGATACTGACAATTCTTGTAAATCTCTACAAAGACATCGGAATCATGCTCTTAATTCTCACAGTCCATCTTTATCCTCCAGCTATTGACATAGGGGTTAGTTGAGTTGTCAAGCACAAGTATAACAACCAGATGATTGACTACATGTCCAGATCCTCGAATTAAATGGTGAATTTTACATTTGAGAGAATATTATATTTTGTCTAGAAAATCCTCTTGGAAAGAATTCTATATTCTGTCCAAGAAAATCCATAAACATCAAAACTTTAAATCTCAATGGTTCCAGTCACTTTGGCATCTGTCACTACTTACTTCGAAACACCAACATTAGTTCCCTGTAGATTCGACTCCGGACTTTACCGGATTATTACTATAACTTGACCGCCTGCACTTGGGTGTATACATTTCGGATTAAGTCAAGTTTTTGGCACCGTTGCCGAGGAACCAAAACGGTGTTTTAAAGTAAAAGATGAAAAGACCTTCATTTGTGTATATATTTTTTATTTACTGTGTATAATTCTTATTTTATGTCTGAGGACAATCCTCACTTTCAAAATTTGCCAGAAGAATCTGTTGGGTCTGTAAATCAGTCTGAACCATCTTCACCTCGATCAGTAGCAGACTCTTTTGATAATAGCATGACCAATAATGAAAGACAAGGGGAAGTTCCAGTGAGAGAGGGGGAAGTTCCTAACATTCGAACTCTGCGGGATTATTTACATAATTGCATCCCACATGAAACAATGTCCCCTCTTATTTTGTGTTTCGTACAAATGCGCCCATCTTTAATGTAAAGGTGGGGACAGTGCAACTACTACCTCAATTTCATGGACTTGAATCAGAAAACTCATATCTGCATATTAAAGATTTTGAGAAGGTATGTGAAACATTCTAAGACAATTCTGAACTGGACAAGTTGAAACTTTTTCCTTTCTCTTTAAAGGACAAAAGTTAAACAATGGCGAGATCACGGTATTCAGCTTCATTACTAGAACGAGAGACTGTTTTTTGCTTTTGAGCATTCCAAGAGATGATATTAGGACCAAGATAAATACAGTACCCACTCTTAGAGTGTCAATCATCTGGGCAGCCAGCCCAATCTACATCAGAGAAGGCACTCAAAGTGTAGGAGCAGGAAGGTTTAAGATGAATGCCATAATGAGGAGTATGCTTCAAATGATCCTCAGATGGAGTTTGCATAAATTGACAAACTTTGTTGACAGAAAGGCTATCTCCAGGCGAGTTAAAGTTAAATATTGTAGAGCACCAACCACACTTCTGTAAATAGTAGGGTATGAAAATTTGGTACCACCAAATTTAGAAAGCTTAGACTGAGAACACATAGGAGTGGTTTGAGTTTTAACACCATCCATCTTAGTTTTCTTTAGTAAATCAATGGTGTACTGTCGCTGACAAAGGAATAGACCATTTGCATATCAATGTGCCTCTATTCCAAGAAAATAGTGAAGAGAGCCTAGATCCTTGATTGCAAAACTAGCATGGAGCTAAGAAATAACTTCCTGAATACAAGTCTGATTGGATCCAGTGACAATAATATCGTCAACATAAACAAGGATATATAGAGTGAAATGAGAAGTGCACTTCACAAATAAGGATGTATCAGCTTTTGTAACACCCCAAAACACACCCTGGACGGTATTACATTCTAAAACCATTTACATAATGAGAGCACTAATATAATCCATCAATAAGAAAAAAAAATTTCATTCATCATCCATAGAATTCACAATATCATCCCAAAAGAATAAGTCAAGCTATGGCAATTACATTACAAAGAATTATACTTAAACTTAGCAGCGGAATAAACAGAATACTAGACAATACATGATCTCAAAATAAATTCTCTAGTCTAGTGCAAAAGAAGCTATATCTCTATATGTCCAACTCGGGATCTAGATTTCCCTCGAATGGGGCCTCCCAATACCCCTGCTCGTCAACTCCGAGGTTCTCTTCTAGCACCGTATCTGAAAAATGTAATTTGTAGGGGGTGAGCACTAAGCTCCGTAGCAACATTCCTCCCAAAGTCGAACAAGGTTTATAAAAACATATAAAATGGTTGGTCTCATTTTACAAATAGCATACATAATCTTTGAAGTAAAACAGGGACATTTTAAAATGGATCTCAAGTTTAAGTAGCAACAGTAATTTAAATAAACAGTAAAATAAACCAAGATCCAATACATATCTATTTTCCAAAATATAAACAATTTTCCCACAAGACCTTGTGGAATCCCATACTCCCACAAGTCCTTGTAGGAAACCATTTTTCACAATAATACAACAATCCATCAATATGTATATGTATCTCAAACATGATGTAAGGCAAACCCCATGAATCGACACATTGAGTAATATCTAACCCACACACACCCACACAAATCTTATCAAAGATATTCATCCTTTAGGAATGGCGTATGCCACACCAATAGCAGTGACGTATCCAACCCAGGTATTAGTATACTAACCCTCTTACACGGCACCCGTGAGCAATAGCGGTTTAGTCTTACCAAAGCACTAACCCCACTACGAGTGGTAGGAGAAATGCCAACCCCCACGGAGCAAGCAACACGTCTACCCACTCTACGATATCTCGTCAAAGGCCACCCATGGTCATCCCACACTCATAAGAGATACAATACCAAACCCAATTTCACAATTTACAAGAATATCTTAAAAATCCCCAATTTAAGCATGTGACATTTTCAATAACCAACAAAGAAAATGCAAGAGATCACAACAATATCATTTTATTACTCAACACAAAATACTATGATTTTGAAATCAAGAATAAAGGAAGAGTTCAAGAGGAAAACCCATCACTCTTGAAAACTAGGGTTTTTCAAACAAAAGAGGGATTTCATGGGTATACAACCCTAACTTTGTGTAAAACATGTAATCTTTGTCAAAAAGCCTAAGAGAGAATGATTACATAGCATATATATACCATTGATAGCCAAAACATACATATATAAATACCCTAACCTCAATGTAAGAGAAAGAGAAGAAATCCCCTACCTTGGTGTTCTTGAAAATCTAGGGTTTGATCCTTGAATCACCCTTTAACCTTGTGTTTTTCCCCTTTTGATCTTGAGTTTCTCTCTTCCTTTCTTTCTCTCCTAGGGTTCTAAAGTGTTTAGTGTGAGAGTGGAAATGAAGAATGGGGCAAAGGAGGCTAAAAAATGTGTTTTAAAACACCAAATCCCGATTTTTACTGTTCGGCGGGCATCAGATAAATGGTACCGGTACGCGGTACGGTTAAGCTACTGGAGTAGTCGTACCGGTACACGGTACCGGTACGGTATGGTACCGGTACGCGGTACCGGTACACTTCGGCTACTTCGACTTCCAAGGCAGTTTTGACCCATTTAGAGGTCAAATTGGAAAATTTCCATGAGATACACTTTTGTAGCCCTAGATGTCTACTATCTACTATCCACATTTCAGATCAATTGGACATAAGGATAAAAAGTTATGACCAAAATACTAGAAGGTGTTCCAACTCCTTTTTACCCAAATTTCTCTAAGTGTATTTTCACTCCGGAATACTTCCTAACTTCCAATACACCTCATATTACCTCTCCCAAGGTTGTTCGACCTTCCGGATTCAATGGACACCTTATTTTGACCTAAAAATATTTAGAAATTCGTCTAGTCACCCTTTCCAAGTTTAAACGTCTTGGAAACTCCAACTTCTCAATCCATATTTATCTCTAGCATTTCTCCTACTATTACAATCTATATAATTTATCCTTACATCCTTACACATATCCACATTTTTTACGACCATTATTTACTATATATCTATATACATATATATAAAAGAAAATGCGGGGTGTTACAGCTTTAGAGGTGGTGAAACCAAGCTGAATAAGATAATTGTTGAGACGATGATACCAAGCACGAAGTGCTTGCTTGAGTCCATACAAAGATTTATGAAGGCGGCATACATGTGTAGGGACTTAAGTATCAACAAAACCAGGAGGCTGCTTCATATAAACCTCTGAATCAAGTGTGCCATGAAGAAAAGCATTTTGAACATCATGCTGATGTAGTGGCTAACCTCTAGAGACTTCAAGGCTTAAGATTGTGCGAATGGTGCAAAGTTTGATGACAAGACTAAAGGTCTCACTGTAATCAATCCCTTCGTGTTGATGAAATCCTTTGGCAACCAAATTGGCTTTGTAGCGGTCAATGGTGCCATCTGCCTTGCATTTTAACCGAAACACCCATTTATTACCAATGAAATTCATATGAGACTTAAAGGGAACAAGTCTCCATGTGCCATTTTTTAGAAGGGCATTAATCTCGCTACTCATAGCATCCCTCCAATTCTGATCAAGATTAGCTTGGGAGAAGCATGTGGGTTCTTCGATCTCATCACTAGGTAAGGGATGTTTAGTAGTAGTTAAAGCTTTGGGCTTGAAGATCCCATTTTTGGACCTTGTGACCATGGGATGAGTGAGCTGATGTAATAGTTCAGAAGAGGGATGTGGTAAGTCCGTGGAGTTAGATGATGGGAAGGACTGGGTAAAGGGTGGTAGTGTAGGAGGTTCGGTGGAAACAATGGGTGTGATCATGTGGGTAAAAGAGGGTGATGGCGGAGTAGTGGTTGGGATTAGTGAGGAAGGAGAAGGTGCCATGGGGTTTGGAGGAAGTGGTGGTGAGGTAGGTAAAGGTAGTAGAGGAGGAAAAAATACCTGATGTGAGGAGCTAGGTGCGCATGGTGGAACATGATTTTGTACAGCGGCCAACGGGAAGGACTGTTCATTGAAGACTACATGACGACTAATGTATATGTGATTTGTAGGCAAATGTAAACATTTATAACCTTTATGAGAGGGGCTATACCCTAGAAAAACACATGGTAGAGAACGAGGAAGTAATTTGTGAGAGTTATAGGCACGAAGGTGGGGGTAACATCCACACCCAAATACACGCATATGCGTATATTCTGGAGGAATTTGAAAAAGAACTTCAAGTGGACTTTTATTTTGTAAGACCAGAGACGGGAGATGGGAGACGATTGACTAAATAACAGGCCGTCTGAGATGCATTAGCCCAATAGGAATATGGAACAGACGCACCAGCGAGGAGAGAAAGGCCAGTCTCAACAATGTGTTTATGACGACGTTCAACAAGACCATTTTGTTCGGGAGTATGAGGGTAGGAAAAGCGATGCTCAATACCATGGGAGGCCAAAAAGATTTTAAATTTGAGAAATTCACCCCCATTATCAGATTGAAAGCATTTGATTTTGCAATCAAATTTGTTTTCAACTTTACTTTTAAAAGTGATAAAAACATTAAGTGCATCCGAGCGTGCCATAAGGGGGAAAAGCCACACATGGCGACTAAATGCATCCATAAAGAGCACTGCTTGACTTGCGGTTCACCCTAATATCCAAACATGATCCCGGTTGTGTGTATATGGCTTATATGAGTTGGTGAGTGTCACTCTCCCTTGGGTTTCATGCAAGAAATGGGAAAAATCGTGTGTGTGTGCAAAAGTGCTCCCCAAGCATAGAGAGACTTGCAATGTTATGTTTTACTTGGAATTGAGTATTCCAAGGTCGTCTCAGGTCGAATTGTTGTGAAAGTGATTTTGTAAGAAATGAAAATGAGAAAATCTTTTGAGTTTGTGTTTTGATGAGTGAAGATTTTGATAAAAATGCAAGAAAACAAGGTTGGCTAATCCAAAGAGATCATTCCAATGGGAATGCCAAATCAACTCAATTCATTCTCTCAATGG
The DNA here is from genome assembly GCA_951799425.1 of Ilex aquifolium. Classification (NCBI taxonomy): domain Eukaryota; kingdom Viridiplantae; phylum Streptophyta; class Magnoliopsida; order Aquifoliales; family Aquifoliaceae; genus Ilex; species Ilex aquifolium. The sequence goes on along the minus strand of OX637396.1, from coordinate 24,186,605 downwards.
TGTCTCGATGTTTGATTGATTCATAGGAAGTGAGGGACTAATGTGGAGCTGTAGGCTCAAGCATACCCCGTGACAAATCTACGGTGTATCAAGAGCTCACAACCACGTCCGCACTCAACCTAGTCAAACCAAACACTTTACACTACAAGGAAGAATGAAAGGTAGTTGATTTAGCATACCCAAGAGGAAGTCTCTCTTGGATTAGCCAACTAAAAGCTTAGCTACCCATAGTCAAAACAAACACATACATAATGTAAAGAGACATGATGATGAAATAACGATTAAAACTTACATTAATGCAAAAAGAAGTTAAACTACAAGGACAAGTTCATTTCAAACCCAAATAGAAAGCTTGGAAAGTAAAAACCCAAATGTAAATATGGAAAATACAAGAACATGTAGCTAGACTTGAATACACTTGAAATAAAGGATATTAAAGTGCAAGAAGTAAATATTACAAGTGATTTGAAGCTTACTACAACTGAAATGGAGGTGGAAATGCAAAAACCTAACTTTCTCTCTCTAAAACTTCATCTTCTTCCTTAAGCTTCTCTCTCTAAAACTATTGTGTGTAGCTCAAATTCTTCCTAGAGGCTTGGTCAAAATTCGTCCATAACCCTCCCCAAGGTCTGTGTGACTGAATTCCTATCATTGGAAGGTCTCTGGGGACTGCTACAAGCAACCACAGGCCTTGCATTCCTCTTCCATGCCTCCCCCAACCACTCTCTTTCTCTCTCTTCCTCTTCCATGTTTTTTCTTCCAAAGTCATGTTTTAGGTGTAACAGAGCATCATTGTATGTAGAATGTGTCAGGGCAGGTGTGGGAGAAGCATAGGTGGGCCCACGAAGCAGTTAGCGTTGATATTGTAGGTTTCTGGCGTTTCTGTTCAAAACCTATCGGTAGAACGATGATAAAACCTACTGGTAGGTTTTTTCAATAGGCAAAATCTACCGGTAGGTTTTGATGAACATCTACCGGTAGGTTTTCACCTGTTTTGGCTTTTTCTTGATTTCTTGATATCCCGAGCCACCTGTTAAGCCTCCCCTTCTTCTCCATTGCCTTTAAGCGCTTGATGGAGGGCTTAATACACGCCATTTCCTACTATTTACCTACAATCACACAAAACTTTATTAATTGTTAGATTAAACACAACTTCTCCCATTTTCTCCACAAAAGCAAGTAGAGAATGGGTGTAATTAGATAAATGATGTGCAATATTCTATGCTCATCAAGCACATAATATCGAAAACCTTCATTAGAAATAATGGGAGCAGGTTTCCAAATATCAGAAACAATTAGTTCCAAAGGTGCAGAGTAAACTGTCTTACTTGACTGAAAAGGTAATTTGTGACTCTTACTAGACTGACAAGAACTACAAAAAGTGGGATTGGGGTTGGTAACTGGTAGAGAATGAGCAGCAACAATAGCTTTGACAATGCGCATCATGGGGGTGACCTAGACGTTGATGCCAAGTGTCCATTGAGGTTCGCTCACCCAAACAGGCAATTGAACTCAGAGATATAGGAGGACTAGGATCAATGCCATAGAGTCCATCTTTAGTCCGTCCGTGCAAAACCACCTTCCCTGTGCGGCGATCCTTGACATAAAAGAAATTAGGATGAAATTCAAAAAACACATCATTATCACTAGTAAATTTGGAGACAGATAAAAGAATGGTGGAGATGTGAGGGACATGTAAAATATCCTTGAGGGCAAAAGAATGCTAAGAAGTGGTGAGGGTAGACATACCAACATGAGAGATAGAAAGCCCATTGCCATTACCAATGCGAAGTTGATCAGGTCCATTGTATTCATTGTGAACGTGGAGATTGGCAAGATCAAAAGTGACATGATTTGTGGTTCCATTGTCTGGGTACCATGTGGGATCATAAACTGGTGTAAAGGAGGCTATCATAGCCTTGGCAGGAGAAGGACTAGAGCCAGATTTGGAGTGCTCTTGATCAAAATGATACCAACGTGAAGGAGCAGTGTGGTTTTTGCGACCACAGATTTGGCATGGGCCAAGAGATTGAGCAGGAGGACTAGAGCGGTGTCCTTGGCGGCCATTGATTTAACCCTAGGCATTGTAGGGTCTATTGTGACTGGAATTGTTGCAACCCTGATTGTGATTGAAACGACCTTAGAGTGATGCGACTGGTTCCTATGATTGGTGGCAACATTGGCCATAGGAGCTGCTAGTAGAGTAGAATTTTGTGTTCTAAACGCATGTCAAAGGCAAGAAGATGTGCCTGAAAATCATCCATAGGTGTGGTTTCAATGGTAGCAGTGAGGGTGGTGACAATGGCAGCATAGGCAGAGTCAAGGCCATTTAATAGCAATTGCTGAAGATCAAAGTCCTCCATGGGTTGGCCAGAAACGGCAAGTCTATCAGCCAGTTGTTTGGCATGCTGAAAATAGTCGGTCATAGATAAAGATCCTTTACGCATGGTTTGGAGCTCTTGTCGAAGTTGCATGATGTGCGCTTTGGAACGAGAGGCATAAAGTTTCTCAAGAGTGAGCCAAACATCGCGAGTGGTGCAGACAATCTAGGAAGGACCGGTGGAATGCTCTGATACCAAAAGAGATTAGGTCCAATTACGCCACACATCGCATGTGGGTGTCCATTGCATTATATATTGAAAGATACAATGAAATCCTTTTGAATAAGGGATGTGATTTTTTGATCAGAGGATATCATTTTACACATGTTTGCTAAATAAAAGGAAGACCAAATCATATCACTTTAATCCCGGTTTGGTTATATATATATAGAGAGAGAGAGAGAGAATAACATTAAAAATAAAAAATAGTAACATTTAATATTAATAGTAACATACTTATCAAAAAAATAGTAACATGTTTAACAAAAAATAGTAACATGCACAAGAAAAAAATAGTAACATGGAAAAAAATAATAACATGCATAACAACATTCAATATTAAATTAACCATAGTCTTAAAAAATAGAGAGAGCGAGAGAGAGAAATGGTAGTGATGTCAAATTTAAATTTGAATTTCAGATTTTATAGAAAAAAATATTTCATTTTGTGTGGATCAAGGATGACTATTTAGGAAACTCATTTAATGTTGAAGATTGTTTTTTAAGTCATTAGAAAGACATCTTGGAGTTTTAAAAAAATAGTGAATTTAACTACTTATTACTAAGATTAAAAAAGAACTTACCCCAAAATAAATTTTTTTGCCAGACTAAACTCATTATAAGTCCCTTAAAGATAATTCAACTCCAATTTTTAATATAAATTTTTGTAACGATGAGGCACAATATTTTTTCCTTTGTCTTTCCCTGGCCCTGGCGTTCCCCCCATTTCCCCAAGACAGTCTCTGTCCCTGATTTCTCTCGTCCCTCACTACTGTATCTCACCCTTACATCTATCACACACACTCTACACCCCCATCCCTCTCTTCTCTCTACACGACGCCACCGAAAAACCTCCTGCACCACTCATAACTTATCTATCTGCACACGTCGCCGATGCTCTCAGGTACATCTCTCTCCCTCCTCTCCTCTCTTTCCCACTCTGCACAAACTCACTCACACACAAATTCACCTTTCTACTGTCACCCTCTGCCCCTCTCCCCCTTTAGCTGCTTTTCTCCTTCTCTCTCTGTCAAAACTCAACCCACAAACCCCATGACCCCAACAACTCTCACACATTCACGAACACCAGCCTCTTTCTTTTGTTGCGAGTAGAATGAATTTTTGAATCATTTGGTTTAGTCTTTAATTTGAGGTTGTTCGTCTACGGAGAGTCCATTGAAGCCGCACAAAGAGCTGGAAAGCTCCATGTTTAATCAAAAAGTTATTAAAAAAAGAGTTGGTTTTGTTTGATGAATCTATATGGATGATGTGTATTGTTGTTGTTTTTTATTTTAAGGGAAAGCCACAGCAGAAACCCCGAGATTTTAAAGGAAACCCTAGATTTAGGGGAAAATTTTGGGATTATAGAAACCCCAATATTTCAAGGGTAAAGTAATTTCTGTAGATAGGGATTGCTTTTATGGAAACCCTATAATTAAGGGATTCAAGGGATTTGAGATTATGGAAAACCCTAGAGCAGAGAGGAAAAAGAGATGAGACGGAGGAGAGAGAGCAGAACAATGTAGCTTGATATATTTGTTTAATGTATGCTTCAATTTGTTGGCGGGGAGTTATTTTTATGAGCAATACTACTTGAACTTAAAATGCTGACTTATTCAATCATTGTCATTGATTTAATTGTGGATCCTAGTATTTATTGGGACTCATTACCTATTCAAAGGTTGTGACTTGTAATTGATCAAGTTAGTAAATCAAGTCAGCATTTTAAGTTGAAATAGTATTTTCCTTTTTTTACGGCAGTAAAATTGAAAATAGGAACAATACTAATTTTTAAACTCTCTCATATCTAACCGGTCAACACAATTCAGGTTGTTTGACAATGGGAAGAATCCAAGATTAGATCTATCCTTTTTGTTTCTCTATGCATTGACCTTTTTCAGCTACTCACATCAACACTTTTGAGATTATTGACGTCAAGATTGTAAGATTCTTTATCCCATGACTTTTGTTTTTCAATCTACCAATATATCTATGTATTTGATCTGTCGTGATTTCTGATCTGTCTCTTTTAGGTTTGGAATTTTCGGCACTTGAATTTGTTTAGTTGTGATTTTTATGCTCATTAGTCATTACCAATACATTTGCTGGTATAAAGTAGATATATCCACCACTCATTTGTTGTTATGTATGCTTATTAGGACTACATTTGTTAGTGGTTTTTCAGTTGGTCAACGACTGGCAATTTGTTGCTTCTACACCTCTGAAGGTAATGTCTATATCCCTCGCACCTATTCAAATGCTGTTGCAATCAAATTTTAGTTTTTATACTTTCACCTGTTTCTTGCATCATTTGCTTTTGTTCCGTATTTAGTTGCTATTTGCTTGCTTCCCTTTGCTAAACTTTTTCAATGGCATTTATTCTTAATTCATTATGTGGGGTTGAGCATTAATTGTCGGTGTCTGCAGGGTAGTTAAAAATTTTTGACCTAAATATATGGGTCTAACAAAACATATTTCCTAAAATAACTTAACTTTTTGTTTGTTCCTTCTTAACACTTTTCTGCTGTGCCTTTTCCCCCCAAATTGCATGTGATAGTTAGGTTTTCATTTTGCTACTTTACTTCGGGTTTTGACTTGAGGGTTTGTGGCATGGTGTAGTTCTAAATTTTTGTAAGCATGATTTCAAGGTTTATCTTGGAGTTTTAATGTCTCATATGTTCCCACTTTTCATGCTATCCAAAATTTACTCATGGTATATATTATGTCTATTTTTGTTCTAAAAAAAGAGCAAACAAAGGTCTCCAGCTATCCAAGTAGTCATATGCTATATCTAATATCACTTAGATAATATGCTAGACCATTTCTTCTCTCACAAAGGTCTCCGGCTTCGAAAAGTTTGTGGCCATTAAAATTTATCATTGCCATTGGTTCACCTGAAAGATTACATTAGAAACACGACAATACATTAATTCTAAAGGTAAATTTTTCTTTTGGAAATCTTCAAATCATAATTAGTTGTTTAAGCAACTCTACATGGTTTTATCATATTGTATTGTAGAACACTAAAATGCTATAGCATCCCCAATTTCAATTGTGTACAATTGATCATCTAATGCATATACTATATACAAGAAATAAGAGAGACAGGGAAATACGCAGCCCTCTTGTTTAATGTGTCAAGTGAAAGATGTCATATTGAAGACCAAGTGTGAAGCGTTAAAAGTTGTTAGATGTCACCTTAGCGTAAACATCATTTTCATGGACACTCAATATGATAACCTAGACATAATTCCCACATGTTGAGATGCTACACCAATGAGTTTGAACTTTGAGTAGTGAGTTGTTAGGCATGTGCAAGTCAAAAGTTAAGAAGTTTGTTTTATTGTTTGTTACTTAAGCTCGTTTTCTTTGATACTACAAAAGTAGTAATCAACCAATGCCTAAAACCCAGTAGTTTCTAGCTGCTTCGAACAAAATCCAAACATGAAAACATGTAGATCCAAAGTTACAATAAGGATCCAAAACTTTGACCTATATTCAATCTTTTTCTTGTTCTGGCAATAAGTAACTGCTGCTATCTGTAATTGATAGCCTTTGTTTTTACTTGTAATTGTCTCTATCTTTGCAAAATCAAGTCCATTGGACAGGAATCCTGAGAAGAACTAAAAATAGAACATGAAAGCCACCAAGAGTTTATCAAGTAACGATGGACCAATGCTTCTATTTCTTCCAATAAAGCACCACTGCAATACACCATAACCCTAATCCAATGTATGAAGAAAAATAAGAAGCCATTATTGTGACAATGCAAGAAAAATAACGAAAGGAAAGGAATTTCACAAAATGTTTTTGTTTTTAGTGGTTTGGTTTCTCAAATATTATATGAAATGGGAAAAAGTGTCTATCATAACTTGTTCGTTTGAAACTTTAAAAAATTGTCTGTGCTATCTACAGTTTTGCATCATGAAAATAAGAAGCCATTATTGTGACAACTACGAAATGTTTTTGTTTTTAGTGGTTTGGTTTCTCAAATATTATGCAAAATGGGAAAAAGTGTCTATCATAACTTATTAGTTTGGAACTTTAAATAATTGTTTGTGTCGTCTACATTTCTGCATCATGGAATTTCTAATTCTAAACTGCAAGTTCTTATCCTTTTTAACAATTTTTTAGAAATCAAACAAGTATCAAAATGATTACGCTTAAACCCCTCAATAAAATATCATAGAATTCATTGAACAAACATCGAATGTAAGAAAAAAAGATCAAGGACCAGGATAAACAGACAATACCTAAAATCATAATATCAGAACAATATCTAGAATCAATCTATCAACTTTGTGTACAATGCTTGCTGAAAATTACCTGTTATGGTAAAGATCGCTAATGATGGGCGGGTAAAAGAAGCTTGGGTGAGATTACTTTCTCCATCAACAACTAAGATGCAAGCAATTACTAATGAGTATAGTAAGTTTAGCAATAACGGATAATTACATAGAGGAAAACAATGATGACAACCATTTTGTATCTGTAGATATCTTTGTTTTAGAGGAAAACAATGACAACTATTTTGTATCTGTAGATATCTTTGTTTTTTTCTTTTCATTTCATTATGTTAAGAGTATTAGGGTATTATGTGTAAATACTAAAGGGAATATATGTCTTTTGTATAATTATAAATTAACTATAAATACAAGTAGTTTGTGAGAGGTAGGTTAAGTTTTGACCACTCTTTGTTTCTCTCTAATGCTATATTAATTCTCTCAACTTTACATAGTATCAGAGCAATTACAATCCTAAATATAAATATTAACCTAGTCGGCAAAACCTAATTTAGGGTACAGATCATGTTTGGTTTGTGATGGTGGTGTGGTGGTGCTGTCGAAGTTCGTTGTGGTGGTGGTGTTATATCATGGTGGCGGTGGTGGTGTTACGCTACCGGAAACTTCTGTGGTGGCCGCTGGTTGGGTGTGAGGCGTCGTCGACATCAGTGGCCTCTATGCTTTTTTGTGGCGATTGTGGTGGTGTGACTGCTTATCGTTGACATCGGTGGCTTTTGTGGTGGTTATGGTTGTGTGGCCGCTGGCTGGGTGTGAGGCGCCGTCAACAATGAAGAAGACGAGGGTTGTTTGAAACCCTAATTAGCGAAGAAGACGAGATCCACTCTCTGTCTTGCGGGTCGGTTCCGGGTTGGATAACATACCCATGTCCAGGGGCTTCAATTATTCCTAGTCCAACCCAATCAAGTCCTAGTCCAGCCCAAGATCCAGTCTACTTCAAGTTCAAGGCTAGCCCAAGATCTAGCCGACTTCAAGTCCTGGTCCAGCCCGATTAAGACCAAACCGGTTCAATCCTGGTTTGATCCACTCTAAGTTGGCTCAGTCCTGGCTCACTCTAAGCCGGTTTGATCCACTCCCATCTTTTTACAAAAGAGATAAGGGAATGCAGAAATGAATAAGATTAGAGAAGTAGAGAAGAGTAGTAGTAGATTAGGAGACACTTGTCGAATAAAGGGATGGCGGACAGTTACAATGTCCCAATTTTAAGTTGGTGAGATTAAACTATATGGATACAATTGAACTTAATTGTATTATTTTTATTATTATGTTATTGTGGTAGTTGATAAATGGTTGTCCTAAGGCAGGACTTGAGTGTGATGGTGAGTCTGATAAATGGTGTGGGCTATGTTTTCTTTAATTCATTATTAAGAAGCAAGCTTTTACCAATTATTAGCCATTTGATAAATTATATACATAGGTTTATATTTTTTCGTGCCTTGTTTTTAGAGTAAACTCTATAGTTTCTTTAAATTAATGGTGGGTCTAGATTGATTTCAAATTTTGTAACTTAAAAACATAAAATAAATTGTTATTTTTATATTGCATGAATAATACACGATTTTGTCTTGCACAGTGCCTTCAAGCATGGATATCGAATATTTGAATTTTTGTGTATGCCATTATGTTGTATGTTGTATTGAATGTCTGTCTTTTGGAAGCAATACAAGTTGTCGCATAAGTGTGATAAAAACAATTCATATTCTTTTTCCTCGCTAATCAATAAATTGCGTTTGGTAGCAAATGTAGTGATTATTATGATGTGTTTTGGGTATAGTGGTTGTATTATTTGAGTGTAATGGTTTTATATTCCTTTAAGAGATGTTATTGTAGTTGAAGTGGTCAAGTTTGTTTGATCAAATCGATTAACATTGGCTGAGATGAAGATATTGTGGCTTTCTAGAAAGTTCTCCATTATTGTTCTTCAAGTTATCAATTTTTTGATGTGTGATTTTAACTCGACCCGTTTGGGCCTAATTACGGTTTTTGTTTTAGGTGTTAAGTTATTTGATCTTGCTTGATTTGTATTGTTTAATTATAACTTTGGACTTACTCAAAAAGTTATGGTATTGGAGTAAATTTTTGGGTTCATATGAGATTGTGCATTTATGCATACACTTGCTTGGGAATCACACGAGTGCTGCTATATTATATGAACACATTCATTTTTTTTTGTTACATAATTCCTTCAGATACGAGCATTAGCTAGTATATATATAGATATATATCATGTCTCTCTACATCTTTCTTTTTGCCTTTTACTAGTGATTATTATTCCTCTTTTGCAATTAGGGTTCGTAAAACAAACCTAAGCTTGGAATTACGGTTTGCAATTGGGGCTTTTTTGCACTTTGCAATTGGGTTTCTTCCATTTTTTTTTTTTTTTTGTATAGGAACTAATGAAAAAAAATAAAATTTGAATATTGTAGAGAAACTAAGAAAGATTTTCGGGTTTAGTTTGGGTGTACCTTTTACCGTTTCTTTGAGAATTTCCACCTCAACAGTGTCATGCAATCTGATTATTTGAGGTACTCTTTCATTTAACTTGATGTTAGATTATTTTTCATATGATGCTTGTTGTTTAATTTTTGGGTGTAGTTTGGTTAGGGTGTTGATTGTTGAATTATTTTTCATATGGTGTTGGGTGTTGAATTTAGGGGTGTTCAAATTTTTGATTAGCCGCAATTTCCTACCTTACCCGACCCTATTGAACGGCTAGCCAAAAAAATCGAATAGGAATGAGAAAAAATTTTTGGTCTTCCAATTAAATCAGGTAGGAATGCGGAATAGCCATTAATTTTTGTATTCTTACCCTACCCTATCCGCATTAATTTATTTATATATATATGCTAAAAACCCTAATTCTCTAACCATATGATTTAAACTTAAAATAATTGTTATTGTATTTGTGTAACAATTATGATGGATTGATGTTTATGTTTTCTTGTGTTTTATTGTAATTGTTGTTGTAATTGTGTTAAGTTTTAGTATTATTGGTTTATTGTGTTATTAAATTGGTGCATGTTATTTAATTGAATTGTTAAAATGATCCAAAAATTAATAACTACAAAAGTGTTCACCCGATTTCTTACCCGATTAATTTGGCCGGAAGTCGGGTAGGAATACCACACTTGATTGAGTAGGGTAGGTCAAGAAAAAATTCTTCCGCAAAGTATCGGGTAGGAAGACGGAAAACGGAAGACCATATTTCTTACCCGTAGGGTAGGGTTAAAAACCCCTAGTTGAATTTTAGGGTGTAGCTTGGGGTTGGTGTTGGTTAGTCATTATTATATATCTTTAATAGATGTGTGATTCACTTGTTACTTTATAAATCATAATTATTACATTAAATGTAATAATAAAAATTTAAAAACATATAATATTACATACGTATCCTATCTTTTTTTTAGGTTTTGCCATATCGCCATTTTTTCTTATATGTGCTTTATGGATAACAGTTAACAAAAAAATGTTGCAAGGAGCCTCCAATTGAAAGGGTAGTAAAACAAATTTCCTTGATGATAGTAAGCATGCTTTGAAAAAGTAGGAGAATTCATTAGGAGGAAATGTTGACCAAAAAAACATTATTGACTGAATCCCTGGAAGGTGCTTTAGAAAGCTTATCTCAGGAGAAAACATGCATAGGTTTGTAACAGGGTTTTTTAGTTGTCAACTCACTAGATTTGCTGAAATGCATGAATCTCAAAGTGTGTGATTCCCATATTAGTCATTGAGATTTATTACAATATGAAATTCGACTTACCCAATTGAATCCAGTCTTAAGATTTGACAACTTTGGTGTTAGCTAACGTGGGTCTGTCATTTGCATTCGTATTACTCTTAGGAGGAACACTTAAGTTCTGCAAACTGTTAATCACGTCTAGGATTAGGCAAATGAGTATCTCGTTAGTCATTCAACTCTTCCTTCTTTTTCTTGTTGTCCAGGTTATGTCCATATGTGCAATGTGCATTTGGAGCATCGTATGCTAGTTTAATCCACGTGGTTTCTGGTTTCAAATCGATGTGTTTAAACCATGCATTCCTGTGTCTAAGGCCTGCTTGTTTCATATAGAGAGAGAGAGCTGCATTGATCAATAGAGATAATTGAGGTTTGTCTTGCAAAATTGTATGATTGTGCAAATCCTCACTCAAGTAAATGGTTCTAGGCTCAGATTATGGTATCTTGATGCGGTTTTCTTTTGATTATCTAAATTCATTAACAACTTTTCATTTTTTGGGTATTGGCATGTTGAACGACATGTGGTCTAGGCATACCATGTGATATATTATATACCTGAAAGGCCTCACATCTTCATTCATTGGCTACAATTTTACTTCATGATGAAAAAACTATTGAGCATTAAATTAGGTGTTGTCATTCGTGGTATTTTTTTTTATTGATGATTCTTTGTAAAACAGAAATGGTTATTCCTTCGCCTGTCAGGCCTGAAAGAGTGATAAAGTTTCTTAAACCGTATGTCCTGAAGATTCACGTCACAAACAAGTATGTAAATGCCCAAGTTTTCCACACACCAACAGCGACAGTGGCCTCTGCAGCAAGCACACAAGAGAAGACCCTGAGGATATGCATGGGTAAAAACAACGGGAGTACCCATGATGTTAGTGCTGCCTCAAAGATAGGAAAGATACTGGGGGAGCGCCTGCTGATTAATAATATCCCCGCTGTTTCTGTAGGCTTCAAGAGAGAACAGAGATACCATGGCAAGGTGAAAGCGGTAATTGATTCTTTAAGGGAAGCAGGTATCAAACTGGTTTGAAGGAAGACTTTACTGTTGGTTTTGTCAATGTTATTCCTGAGAACTGTTTCTTTTTTTTTCATCTTTTTGTTTTGATCAGTAGGAAAGAGCGGGCATGGGCATAGTGGTATGGTTCTATTGTGACTTTGGTGTCGTGTTCAAGCCAGTCTAGTAATCTTTTCGTTTGTGGGATAAGACAACATAAATGCATTTGATTCTCCCTAAATCCAAATTTTCATCCATTGCTTTATGCTCTTATATTTGGTAGGATCAGTTATCTTTACTTGAGGTCTCTCTCTCTCTCTCTCTCTAATGGGAAGGATATTTTTCTCATCTTCATGATACCACTTGTTTGTGATGATGCTTAGGTCATCCATAATTATGTCGATTCTGGCCAGTGACAAGCTTGGTTGGTTTCTCTACGCCACTAATTACTCTATCTGGTATTAGTATACGGTAGGAAAGCCGTTTCAAGGGTATTTAGAGGGAATTTTTTTTTTTTTTTTGTTTCCTTTTCTTTTAGTAGTTTTTCTTTTTTTTATTTATCGGTCGGTCTTTCTTTTAGTAGTTCACAAACTACAAATGTTGAAAATGGTTCACTTTGCTAGTACTCGTATTTTAGATATTGCCAGATAGAGTAATTAGTGCAAAAATACAACCACTAAAGTGGCGAAATTTACATCTGCCAAAAAAAGCAAGTCCAGTTCTGCAAAGTGCATTACCGGATCCAAAAGAAATCACAAGAGGCTAATCTTCTAGAAGTACTGTAGATGACCAGAACTTCTACCAGATTAACCTCTATGCTATACATATCAATCAAATGAAAACTAAGAAGATTCTAGCCTCCAGAAGGATGGATTTGTCAGATTTGCACAAGCTGAAGATTGTGGGATGAACTTTTGTACTTGACAGTGAGAAGTTTGCTGCCGACAGTATTGATGATCTCCTTGTAAATGACTTTTGCTTTCTTGTATTCATTTCTGAACACTGTCATTTCTCGGATGCGGATCCTCTGCTGTGCCCAAGGAACAGCAGGATGTGATGTTCTGTTAAAATGAAGCCGTTTTGGTGGCTTCTTTCTTTTTCTTTTTTTTTAAAAATCAAACGGCACCGTTTGATTAAAAGGTAGTTGGATTAAAAGACAACCTCAAATGGCTTCTCTCTTCCTTCTTCCTTGCACACGATTAACCCTCCCACTAATATCTAAAATCTCTGCCTGTCTATCTCCATACTGGTTCAATACTGCTCTCTGTCAACTACTCTTCCTTCTTCCTTCTTCTCTGCATTCAGATCGTTCATATAAAAAATATCCCATTAATGGAATATACTCATAAACCAACACCATAAATCATAAATCACTCATAAATGGAATATACTCATAAAAAATCTCCCATTAATGGAATATACTCATAAATCACTCCAGCAGGTTGCTAGAGTGATTTGCACAAAATATGTGTTCTTACCAGATTGCTATGAGTGATTAGAAAGTAGATTGAGCAAGATCTGAAATGCTACCCATCCGTGGAGAAAAACTTTTTTGCTCTAAATTGTCCAAATCTGAGCAGTTTCGAACATAATCATCCACATCCTTCGCTTCTCTCTCTTCCTCTGCTATAAGGCAATTCGAAGGTGAAACAGAATGAACAGCGAAGCAGCTTGTAGGCGTCAGCGACGGAGTGTTTGAATTTTTTTGGGGGCCAAGGGTCTGACGTTTTTGGGGGAACGAAGGTCTGGTTATTGGGGTCTCCCTGATTTACTGTTGACCTTTTATTCAAACTGTGCCGTTTGATTGAAAAAAAAGAAAAACAAAGAAGCCACCAAAACGGCTTCGTTTTAACCAAACAGCACATCCTACTGTTTCTTGGGCACAGCAGAGGATCTGCATCCGCCATTTCTCTCCCTCCATAAGCTATAAACTGTAGTTGCAAGACACAGTTTTAAACTTATAGTTCTTAGGGATTTTCCTTTCCATTCTACCACTAAATTTTGGGTTAACTGAGGCTAAGAAAGGGGCTGTCTGGCTTCACCATTCTTCTGTAGAATTTTGCTCCAAATACCACCCGTGAATGGACAATCAAAGAAGAGATGTGAATGACTTTCTTCCACATTCCTACAAAAAACGCAAGATGTCACCAGCTGCTGCATGTATTTCTTCACATGATCCTTAGTATGTAGCCTCTCCTTCACAACTAGCCATAATATAAAACTCATTCGGGGTATAAACTGAGGGAGCCAAATGAGTTTCAACCATGAAACTTTCTGTGCAGACTTGTATAAACAGCTCCAAGCTGAAAAGGCAGAATATTCCCCATTTGCTGCTGTTAACCACTTAATTTTATCAACTATCTGGTGATTAGGCAAGTAGGATGACATTGAATTTTGTATTTCCCTCAGTTCAGAAGAGTGATTAGAAGGCCAGCTCCAATTGGAACCATGGATGATCTCCACCACCTTAGCATTATCAGGTAATCCAGATTCCTCAACAATTCTGATAGTCCATTTGAGTAGCAGTGGCCCTTGACCTTGAGAGTGTCAGTTATCATGCCTCAAGTTTGTTGACTTTCCATCCCCAATAATATGCTTAATAAAAGGTTTTATAACTTCTCTAAGTTTAAGGAGCTTTCTCCAATTCCACGAGCAAATTTGAGGTGGCCTAACCTCCCCGAAGCTTTTCATCTTTAGGTAATATGATCTAACCCATTCAGCCCATAGATTCACCTTGTCAGTAAACATGTACCATATGCATCTCATCATCAATGCTCTATTCCAATCATGGAGCTTTTTAAGGCCTAGTCCTCCTTCATCCTTTGGCCTTGTGATATCATCCCAAGCAAATTTGTTCCCACCTTTCTTGAGTTCACTTCCTGAACAAAGAAAATTCCTTATAAGCTACTCTATTCTCTTTAATACACTCTTAGGGAGTATAATGTGACAGAGCCAGTAACTCTGGATGTTATACAGAATTGAAGTAATCAGTTGTAGTCTCCCTGAATAAGAGAGGCATTTAGCAGTCCAACTCTTAATTCTTTCTTCTGTCTTCTCAATGAGATCAGCACAATCCCTTGGTCTTAATTTGGTGGAGATCAATGGGATGCCTAAGTATCTTATAGGAAGTTGGCCATGTTCAAATCCAAAACATTGCTTGATTTCTTCACCTTGCTCTTCTATCACCCCTGACATAAATATGGTACTCTGTGCAACATTAGCCCTTAGGCCTGACAAGTCTAGGAATTTATCCAGTGCAGCATTCAGAACTTGTACAGATGCTAAGCTTGCATGACTAGAGAGAATCAAGTCATCAGCAAAACAAAGATGAACGGATCCCCTTGTCTAAGAACCCTACTAGCTCTCCATTCAGGCATATACTGAACCTTGCAGTTGTCATACAAGCTGCAATCCATTCAATCATCTTCTCAGGGAATTTGAACTTCCTCCGTACAATGGTGATGAATTCCTAGTTGATCATGTCATAGGCCTTCATGAGGTCAACTTTAATTGCACATTTTGGAGCTCCCCTTCCCCTGTGATAATCTCTCATAAGTTCTTGTGCAAGCATCACATTATCCTCAATTCTTCTGTTAGGTACAAATGCAGCCTGGTTAGCGCTGATGATGTCCCCCAGTATTTCCTTCATCCTATTTGCCATGAGTTTTGAAATGATCTTTACAATGTATTGCAACAAGAAATTGGTCTAAAGTCCCCATATTTGTTGGATTTGGGACTTTAGAAACCAAAACTAGGATGGTGTTGTTAACGTCTCTCAACATCTGTCCAGTTGTGAAGAACTCTTGAACTTTTGCACATATATCTTTGCCAATAATGGGCCAAGCTGCCCTAAAGAAACATCCATTGAACCCATCAGGGCCTGGGGCCTTGTTTGGGTGTATAGAAAAAACCACCTTCCTTATCTCCTCATCTGAAAATTCCCTTGTTAAGTTTGCTAACTGCTATCTGTTAATTGTCTCCAAGGGATTCTTCAAAGCACAGGTTATTCTGTCACCAAGCAGTCTCTGGAAATGATCAATCACAATTCCTTTGACTTCATCAAGTTCCTCTACTATAGTCCCATCATCTCTAGCCACATAAATAATCTTATTTTTATTTCTTTTAGCAGTCACAGTCTTGAAAAAGAAAGCAGTATTTTGATTATCTTCTTCGAGCCATTGGATCCTTGATTTCTGCTTAAAGAACTCTTCTTCGTCCCTTGCTGCCCTTATATACTCTTCTAGTAATTCCTTCTCCTGGTTCCTGAGAGTGGTGTCCATAGGTTGTAAGTCTAATTTCCTTTGACATTGATCAAGAGCTTCCTTTGCAGCAGCAGCTTTCACTGAAACATCTTCTTTCAGAGGCCTATTAATCTTCTTGAATTCTTGTTTCAATAGTTTAAGTTTGCGTAAGACTTGAAAATGTAGAGTGCACCTAATTCTTGTCTGCCATACCCTTGCCACAATAGTTAAAAAATCAGGTTTCTTGGCTAAAAAGTCGAAGAATTTGAAAGGGCATTTTCTGGCCCCTATTTTCTTTCCCATTCTCACAACTGCTGGGTTGTGGTCAGAGACATTAGCAGTAAGAAATTCAGCCATAGACCTAGGGTGCTGCAAGCTCCATGCTTCATTAACCAATACTCTGTCGATTTTCCTAACAATGCAAGAATGAGTCCCTCTTTTATTACATCACGTGTAGTGAATGCCAGAGTACCTTAAATTTGTAAGCTTTGCCTCCGAAATGCAATCCCCAAAGTCATACATAGCTTGGCACCACTTTTCAGCTCCCCCCATTGTCTCTTGGAGATTAGTAATAGCGTTAAAATCACCTCCCATATTCCAAGGTTTAGATGCAAAAATCTAAGCATGGTATCTATATTTCTCCACAAAGGTCTCCTATCCCTCTCATCATTGGCAGCATACACAAAAGAAATTTTGAATTCAGACATACTTTCTATGTGCTTAATAAAGCAATGAATTATCTAGTCAGTTTCAGAGATTTTAACTACTTGCAGCACCAAAGGGTTCCAGCCAACCCAAATCCTTCCCAAAGTGTTACTTTGGTAATTATCAAAAGCTTGCCACTGCCTAAACAGAGACCTCATTACGTAATCTTTATTGACTAATCTGATTTTTGTCTCCAGTACTCCAATCAGATCCATTTGCTACTCATCAATTAACTTTTTGACAGCTTCTTGCTTCCCTGGGGAATTTAGACCCCTTACGTTTCAAAATCCAAAATTAATCATTTAGATTTGAGAGGTTTTTTGGGGCCATCCCCAAGGATTCTTAGACTCCCAACTAATTGGGATTTCTTGAGTTTCTTTTTTCTCTTCTTGCTAACCAACAACTCACTCAATTTGAAGTCCTCATTTCCTTTCATTAGAGAAGTTAAGTCACTTACATCGTCACAAGATTGAATAGTACTTGTATGAGTACCATCAATTTGTCATTTGACAGGTCTGCAAATCTATTTGCAGACACAATACTTACTTCATTGGTAATCAAATTGATATCAGTCACATTTCCAGGAATTACCTGATTTGCAGCAATTTGGACAATATCCTCTGTTATCTGGGTGGCCTTTGTAGCTTGTTTCTTGCTTGCCTCTCCCTTTTCTCTCTTCTTTTCAGGTTCCTTCACATTCACTGTGACAACAGATTTGATATTTTTTCCTTTATTATTTTTGGTTCCATCATTTTGCACTTGCCACTAGTTATTGATCTCTGGTTGTTTGGGGGCTCTATTACAATTCAACAGTGTATGACCAAACAATTTGCAATGATTGCACATTTTTGGTTTCCATGGATATTCTACAGATATCTCAATTGTTTTAGTGTCACCATCATTTTCCTCTCTTATGTCAAGATCAAAGGATTCAACCAGTGTTTGTTCAGCATCCAACTCAATGCATACACGAGCATAGCTTATCCTTTTCTTCATCTCAGTTAGTCTATCTGCATAGAGGGGTTTTCCCACATAACTTGGTCCTTCCTCTGTCCAATACTCCAAAGGGATATTGTACAAGTTAACCCACGTAGGAATCTTGGAATGGACTTCCTTTGTGAGTTCCATGTTTGGATGCCACTTCTTGAGAATGAGAAGTCTTCCAGAAAGCATCCAAGGCCCCATCTCAACCACCTTGGAGCATTCTTCTTCATTGGAAAATTTGAAGAAATAAAAGCCCTTATCATTGACTACTACCTCCATGAGCCCCATTTGACCCCATATCTTGTGAACTATGGTATTGACCACAGAGCAAGGCAATTTTTTCTCTACAAAATAGACAACCAAGCAATGTTCCCAGTTGTTATAATCCTTTTAAGCTACTTCTTTTGGGGGAGATAATAATACTCTGTCTCCATCTTTAGCTGGCTTGCAGTATTTCAACTTCATGAGGCTTCTGGAAGTTCCATGTTCCTTTGAGGATGGGTTAACCTGATTGCCATGTTGGACTATTTGGCTCCATTTTGGCTTTTGGGTTGGCCAATTCCTTGTATCAGCTTTTCTGTCATCTTTTCCCTCATTTTGGACAGAAGGCAAAAAAATACCTGTCTTATCACCAAGAAAAGAACATGCCACCCCCTTAAGGGAATCTGTCAGCTTCCTAGGGGAATGGAGTATGACTGTTTCACCTCTGTTATCTTGGGATGGGGCATTTTCAGAATTCAAACTTGAGGTAGAGATCACGTGAGTTGCACCCTCCTTCATCCCAGCTACCTGCCCACTGACCTCCATGGGGGTAGACTGGTTTTGCTGCTGCGAGAGTTGAGTTGCAGTGTTTTGATGCTTGGGGGATGAGTCTTTCATAGTCATAGAACTGGAAGAATCCTTTGCATTGGCTTTACTCTTCTTTTTCTTATCATTAAGACCAATCTCCAACTCAGAGATTGGAATTTCAGTAGTATCCATGACTCATGCAGGGAGTTTGGTAGTAAAAGGATAACAGATTTGGAAAAGAGGCAAGAAGGATAAAGCTAGAATTGGGAGGAGGGGGGAAGAGGATGACAGGAAGCAAAATAGGGGATAAGAGGATAAGATTTTGAGATGATGATGATGAAGGCAGATCAGAATAGGAGCTAGAATGGTGACAAATACTGGAGGAATAAGATAATGAAACTGATTGATAAAGTGAAACACTAAGTTTGATGGCAAAGA
This sequence comes from Ilex aquifolium, assembly GCA_951799425.1. Classification (NCBI taxonomy): domain Eukaryota; kingdom Viridiplantae; phylum Streptophyta; class Magnoliopsida; order Aquifoliales; family Aquifoliaceae; genus Ilex; species Ilex aquifolium. Next base: position 24,167,809 of record OX637396.1, on the reverse strand, counting down.
AAGAGATCAGAATGATTGAGAGGTTGAGTATGGTAATGGGTTCAGGTTGGAGATGGAGGAGAGGAGAGGAGAGGAGAGGAGAGGGGAGGAGGAGAGAAAGGCCACATGTCTCAAGGGTTCTCACTCACCCGGTGTCCAAAGTTATATGAAGTCGAAAAATGGGTTTTGGAACTCCAAAGGCAAGTCAATTATCTTTTTATCTGGGAGAATCTCACTTTGCACTTTGAAAAATTTATGTTTTTTCACTTTGCACTTTTAATGATGAGATTTCTCACATTACACTTTTAATATATTAAAAATATTATAATATGGTTATTTCGTTAACTTACGTTGCTTATTCTGTTAAAATTTATCCTATTGATGTTGACAGAATAAATAACAGAAATTAACAAAATGGTTATATTGTAACACTTTTAATACATTGATGGCCTAATGTGAAAAATCATAAATTTTTGGGGGTAAAAAGGATAATTCATCCTTTTATATGTGGGTGTCTTTTGTTTCTGGATTAAAGCTTCGGATATCATAATTTTTGTCCGTAAATGATACAAAACCTATGTTTGGAGTGAGATTTTTCACCCGAGGTATGCCTAAAAGGAGGTTAATTAGCTTTTAACTTGTGTACTCGGGATTATTCAAACCTATGTGAGGGCGAGATAAATTATAGATATATGTATGGGCCTAGTTGGTTTATTTTTGGGTTAATTGTAAAAAAGTACACAGTTCTTAATGTCAAGTTATTAAATCCTTATTTTTAGAACTTAATTATGTTCAAGTACATAATTTAACTTTTTGTGATTTTTTTTTGACATATTTGTCATCGTAGGAGTTCTAATAAAACAAAAATTTAAAATTTATGAAAATCAAAACTCATAATAAATCTTCTCCATTTTTTTAGGGATATGTTTCAAAGTTTTTGGAAACTTTTGAAATTTGACAACTAAAATTAAGGAATTTTAATTTTCTTATTTTAGAAAGTACTAAAATTAAATAATTTTGACTTTACATTAGATTTAATTTGGTGATGTGTGCGTGTGTATATATATGTGTGTGTGTGTGTATATATATATAATACTACGAAGTTACATTATGAAGTCTAGTTTTTATTACTCCTACACTGTTTTGATACATTTTAAAGGGTTTATGAAATTAAAGTGTATCAAAACAATGTAAGAGTAATAGAAACTAAGGTTTAAGAATTATACAAATTTAAAGTGTATTAATACTATGTCACTTTAGAGGGTTTATGAAATTAAAGTGTATCAAAACAATGTAGGAGCAATAGAAACTAGGGTTTAAGAATTATACAAATTTAAAGTATATTAATACTATGTATCAAAACAGTGTAGGAGTAATAAAAATTAGGTTTTATAGTGTGACTTCGTAATATTATATATATATATACACACACATATATATGCATGACCAAATTAAATCTAAAATCAAAATTCTTTGATTTTAGTACTTTCAAAGATAAGATAATTAAAATTCATTAATTTTAGCTGTCAAATTTCAAAAGTTTTCAAAAACTTTGAAACATATCCTTAAAAAAATGAAGAGAATTTATTATGGGTTTTGATTTTCCTAAATTTTAGGTTTTTGTTTTATTAGAACCCCTATATATATACTAGCAATGCACCACGTGTGTTACACGTTAATAATTTTCGTACACAAAAATTAATAAAACATATTAGGTATATGTGTATCTGAATTAAATATCATCTCAAATTTATCATACTTAATTTTTTCATTACTCATATTTTATTATAGGATTATAAAAACTTTATATGTTCCCAAAATTCTTTGTTCTAACTATAAGAAAAAAGATATAAAAATAGTTAAAATTTTATTTTTTAAGAATTTTGTGATTGAGATTGAGTTTTTAGTGATGATTAAGAAATAATTTTTTTAAAATTTATTTTATTAGGATTCCACTTAAAATTACTTAAACAAAATAAAAGTAATTGTCAATATACTACGCATATTAGAACCTTACTGTAATTAAGAATTGGGTAGGTGAATTGGAATAAGATTTAATATACTATTCTAAAAAACTAAAAATTTTAAGTGTTACTTAAAAATTTTAAAAATATTCAAATTCTACAATATTAAAATTCTAAAAAAATCAAATTTTACTTAAAAATACACTACAATATCTATTTTCACTTAAAATCTTAATACAACTTAGAAAGTTTATTGTGATTGAATAATTATACTTATGTAACATAAATTGATTTTAAAAAACTATATATATAATTATTTTTTATCTTAGAAATGAAAAAAATAAATTTTTATATTTGCATATGATATGAGTAATATTAGATTGATGAAAAATTTTGAAGATTTTTTGAACACTTTATTGAAAATATAATGATGCATATTTTTTAGGGTAATATAGTTAATAAAAAAATTTATAAAAATTGATATTTATAAATAGAGAATAGATAATTAAAAGATATGTTATAGATAATTTAAAATCTATAATACAGAAGGATATGATGACAATTTAAATATTTAATTGTGAAATGATAGAGTGGTTTTTGCAATTCTTTATAAGAGTAAAATAGAGAATCAAAAGTTTTTCATGTTAAGTACTTTTATTAGTAGTATAGATATAGATATAGATATAGATAGATAAATGTGGAATTTTTTCCAAAATCTTTTTCCCGAAACTTATTTACAATAAAAGAGTATTCAAATATTTCTATGTCTTAAGTGGATTTTTTTACAAAATATTTTTTTTATATACTTTTTAACAATTAAGTCCAATTTTGTGTACCGACTTTCAAAGGTCCCTTTATTTTTCAAGAAAAAGATCAATTTTAATGAACTAAAGCTGTATTATTTTTCTTTATCTTTCGGTTTCAAATATTTGAAACTTAATTAAGTAATGAATACGATATATGAACTCCACAACAATTCCGATGATTAAATAAGAATTTTGATGCATTTTGTCTTGACTCCTTCAAATTAAAGAAGAACACAAACAAGAGATTACATTGAATAAGATTGAACTTATTAATTATCTAATACGACATCCAAAAAATACACCAATCTGAGCATTGATTTTAGGAAAAATTACTAATAAGTATTACTTTTATTTTCAAACATTTATTAAGTTCTATCATTTTTGTTTTATATAAATGAAGTCCTAAATTTCTTAAAATAAAATAAAATAAGTTTATTATTAAACTCGACATGAATTTAAATCACATGACCTGATTATGAACACCTCAAAATATACACCATTACTAGGGGCAAGTTATAAATAATTTGGACCTTTGGGTCCATTCGGGTGGCTGGTCACTCTCTTAATTCACCCAAGGTGTTAGTTTCAAATGCCCCTGCCCTGTAATGATAAAATAAAATAAAATAATTTGTCGAATTCGACCAAAAAACACATACATACAAAGGTAAAAAATATAAACACTACATGAGTTTTAGTAATATTATATGGACACCCTATGATATTTTACAAATACTATAAAGACCATCTCAGGTTTGAAACTCATTGCATGGAGATCCCTTCTGTCTCCCTTCCATCAATATTGCTAAGAAAAAGTGATGATTTCATCCTAAAAAATTTTATTATTTTAAAATTGCCCTTCTCCAAATTTAATACCAAAAAAATTAAATTAAAAAATTAATAAAATCAAACAAAATTTGATTTAGTAAATTAGTATCCAAAAATTGATATAATTTAGTACTTCAAAAAATTGATTAAATGAATTGTGATATTAATTTGATAAAAATAAAAATTAATTTGACAAAGTTGAATATTAATTTGACAAAAATAAATGTTAGTTTGATAAAATTAAATATTATTTTATAATATAAAGTTCATTCTATGTTGACTATTATTTGTTATTGATCAAATTAACACGAAATTGAAAAAGTGTGGGTGAACGATTGATTTGGTTTAACTGTTTAAGTATGCATGTTCGAATCTTGAGGAAACGAAAGTTTATCAAGTGATATAATAAGAGGGTGTATTTAAATTTTATGGGTTTAAATATAACTTTTTAAGTTTATATACAACAAAAAAAATTTATAATTTAAGGTCAATTTCATGTTAGTTTAATCAACACCAAATAATATTCAAAACAAAATGAACATTAGATTGTAAATTAATATATTATTTTATCAAATTGACATTTAACTTTATCTAATTTATATTCGAATTTGTTGAATTAATATCAAATTATTTTTTATTGTTATTAAATTAATATTAAAATTCATTTAATCAATTTTTACTAAATTATATCATTTTTTTTTTTGGTATTAAATTTGGAGAAGGGTAATTTTTAAAATAATAAAAAAATTTGGGATAAAATCATCACTTTTCATTACCAATATTGATGGAAGACAGACAAAGGAGATTTCCATGGGATGAATTTCAAACCTCAAAATATCAGGAAATATATGTGTAATATTGCTAAAACTCAGGAGTATCCGTGTTTTTTACCCTAAATAGAATTACCGATTAATGTAGTCTTCTCTTTTTAGTCTGGACGTACGTCTTTCTTTCTCTACAAATCAAGAACTTTCGGGACGTCACTCTTCTATTCTATAACATAGAGTCGCAGTCGTTCAGGAGAGAAAAGAAAAGCAAAACGAACACTCTGGCGGTGCATTTCCCAACTCAACTCAACTGTCACCTACTCCTTCAAAGAGGGAAAAGGACAATGGCGGTCAAGAAAAAAGCATTGTGGTTTCTTCTTCTCTTTGTTTCAGGTATGAACATCCATGCTACGCTACTACTTACTAGGAAGATTTCTCAAAATTTTGTTGTTAGTTTTAGCAATGTTTATCAGTTTTTTCTTGTCTGCTTGCCTAGAAACAGTGGCTGTCTAAGCAAAATTGCAAGTTTGAAAATGAGTTTCGGATAATTCTGTCCTATTTTTCAACTTTATTTTCGTACTATGGTTGTACTTAGTTTATTGGGTATGGAATCGCATATTGGATTAGAAAAAAGAAGAAAATTTTTTAATATAATGTGTATTTTTAGATATGTATGGGTTCCATATATATTTATTGAGCCTTGTAACTTTCTCCAACAACTTATTTTCCAAGATACCACTATTTTTTCTTCTCGATAGTAAAAACGTATTTATATTGAAAAGGTAGTTTTAAGCCACGCTTTTCATATGAGCTATTGTAATTTTGGCAAATGAGTTATGGTAGTCGATGACAAACTTAAAAATCACAGCAGTTATGATTTGTATGAAAATGTTGACAACAACTTTGGACTTTACTTTCCGAAAAAAACACTTTGGACTCACAAGTTTAGCTCGAAGATGAGGGTGAATTATGAAGTCAAGTAGTCAACATCATGCATGTGGTGCATTCTTCTTTATCGATGCATTAGGTTTTGTATTACAGAGATATCATCAAACTTATTTTTAAATTTTCGATTCTTCTTCTTTTCATTCTTGAAGAACTTTCAGCTGCTGAAGAATCAAAGCAGCCAAAGCTTGGAACTGTGGTTGGAATTGATCTCGGAACTACATATTCCTGTGTGGGTGTCTATCGAAATGGTCAAGTTGAGATCATAGCAAATGATCAAGGAAACAGAGTAACTCCATCATGGGTTGCATTCACGGACGGCGAACGTCTTATCGGTGAAGCTGCAAAGAATCAAGCTGCTATGAACCCAGAACGCACAATCTTTGGTGTTAAGCGACTCATTGGAAGAAAGTACGTAAAATACTTAAGGGTTGAGTATAGTTTGATAAGGTTTTTGTAAGTATTTTTTGCTGTTTTCTTTGTTTAAGTACTAATGTTGATCACCATTTGTTTTTGGCATTTTGCTTCCTTATTTTGGTTTGTTTCTTCATCTAAGTTTAATATCTCAGATATAGCGATGTTTCTTCGTGCTGTAGAGTCAGGTTTGATAGTTGTTTTGTGTTGTGTGGTTTGAAGGTTTGATGATCCAGAGGTTCAGAAAGATATGAAGATGGTGCCTTATAAGATTGTGAACAAAGATGGTAAGCCTTTCATCCAAGTAAAGATCAAGGATGGTGTGGTCAAGCAGTTTAGTCCTGAGGAAATCAGTGCTATGATTTTGGGAAAGATGAAGGAGACATCGGAGTCCTACTTGGGAAAGAAAATCAAGGACGTCGTTATCACTGTCCCTGGTATATCTCGATCGTCTTTGTTCTCTTATCTCTTTCTCTATGGTATCATCTAGCATAGAATGATAAAATTGTGCTACAGAAACAGAAACAATCCAAACTTATCTATGTTTCCAACAAAATTCACTTGTCTATGTTTCCAACAAAATATTTTGAATTTGCTGTAAACCCCCTTTGTATATACTTATAATGTTTGATATTTTTCTTTGTGTAGCTTACTTTAACGATGCACAGAGACAGGCCACCAAGGATGCAGGCACCATTGCTGGGCTGAATGTAGCTAGGATGATTAATGAGCCAACCGCAGCAGCAATTGCCTATGGTATGGACAAGAAAGGCGGAGAGAAGAACATTTTGGTTTTTGACCTTGGTGGCGGTACATTTGATGTCAGCGTGTTGTCCCTCGATAATGGTGTGTTTGAGGTTCTTGCAACCAACGGGGACACCCACTTGGGAGGAGAAGACTTTGATCAGAGATTGATGGAGTATTTCATCAAGTTGATCAAGAAGAAATATAATAAAGATATTAGCAAAGACAAGAAGGCCCTTGGAAAGCTTCGCAAGGAATGTGAGAGAGCTAAAAGAGCCTTGAGTAGCCAGCACCAAGCTCGTGTTGAGATTGAGTCACTTGTTGATGGTATTGACTTCTCAGAGCCGCTAACAAGGGCAAAATTCGAAGAACTGAACATGGATTTGATCAAGAAGACAATGGGGCCAGTAAAGAAGGTTTTGGAGGATGCGGGTTTGAATAAGACAGACATTCATGAAATAGTTCTTGTTGGTGGTAGCACTCGGATTCCTAAGGTGCAACAACTATTGAAGGACTTTTTTGATGGAAAAGCGCCAAACAAAGGTGTCAATCCAGATGAGGCTGTTGCCTATGGTGCTGCGGTTCAAGGTGGAATCCTCGGTGGTGAAGGCGGGGACGAAATTAAAGGTAACTGATCTTGCACTTGAAATGATCGACTCTTAGAAGAGCTTGTTTGGAATCTAATTTCTTAAACAGATAGACCAAAGAAATCATTCAAAATGTATAATTTGGTCTTGCCTTATGTTTGCAGATATTCTTTTGCTTGACGTTATCCCCTTAAGTCTTGGTATTGAAACTGCTGGTGGAGTCATGACAAAACTAATACCGAGGAACACCGTTATCCCGACCAAGAAATCGCAGATTTTCACGACTTACCAAGATCAGCAAACTGCTGTTTCAATCAAGGTACCGCATACGAAAAAGGCTTTTTTTTCTTGGAAACATATTGCAATTGCATTTTGCTGCTGGATCTAATTTGTCTCCAGAAATTTTTAGGCCTATGAAGGTGAAAGGAGCTTGACAAAGGATTGTCGTGAACTTGGAAGGTTTGACTTAACTGGCATTCCACCTGCTCCAAGGTGAGTTCTGGAAGATCTAAACTTTGAGAAAATTCTCCTTTTCGCCATCGATTCAGCCACAATGATGTAGTTACCGAGTCTGAGAAAGTTAAGAAAATGTCAGGATGTACCTTGTGGTCATTGGTGCAAAATAGAGTGAGGGTGTACAATTCTAACTAGAACTTTGGTCTTATTTTCTTGCAGGGGTGTGCCTCAAATTGAGGTTACCTTCACGGTTGATGAAAATGGTATACTTCATGTAACAGCAAAGGACAAGGCTGCAGGGAAATCAGAGTCCATCACGATCACTAATGACAAGGGGCGTCTCAGCCAGGAGGAGATCGATAAGATGGTTAAGGAGGCGGAGGAGTTTGCAGAGGAGGACAGGAAGATCAAAGAGAGGATCAATGCCAGAAATAGGCTTGAAAGCTATATCTACAACATGAAGAGCAGCATCAACAACAACGACAAGCTGGCTGACAAAATCGACTCTGATGACAAGGAGAATATAGATACCGCGTTGAAGGAAGCTCTTGAATGGTTGGATGAGAATCAAGACACAGAAAAAGACGACTTCGATGAAAAGATGAAGGAGCTGGAAGCTGTCTGCAATCCTATCATAAGACGGGCTTACGAGAAGAGTGGTGGAAGTGCCGCAGAATCCGAGGATGAGGAGCCTAACGACGAGTTGTGAACACCAGGCACGACTTGAGATTCTTAGCTTTCATCCGATGTATGACACTAAAATTTGTACATCTGAACTCAAACATGTTAGTTGAATGCTGCTGATGGTTTTTTTGGAAATTCAACTCTTTTAGGCTAAATTTTGATATGGCAGTGGGGAAGAAGCAAGTATTGTCAAAAAGCAACGAACAGCCATGCTACGGCTCAACTTGCTGCTTCTGTAAAACGGAGCAACAGCATGGTATTCATCCACTTAAGCAATGTGTTGTGTGTTCCAATTCACAAATTTGCCTCTAAAATGCAGTTAAGGCCGTCTATTAGTACTTTAGGATGGGGATAAGGCTAACTACTTCCCAAGTCTTACGCTAGTTACCACCTCTTACCTTCAGTGAAGGACAAAACTAGAATGTGAGGCTTTGAACTGAAAAGTTGATACTCCTAAAAAGAAGCGAGCGAAAGTGGCAAGTTGTTGCCCTGTTGAAATTTATGAGAAGATGGTGCAATTCCATGATCTTTACGAGTACAAAGATTGAACCCACCCTTCCCCCCTCATTCGCCAAGCCATAGATTACAGGTACAAGCCCCAAATAGAACCTCCACAAAATGGGTATAAAGTAGCCTACCAAGACCACGTCAGGGCTATTAACACTTGCAGAAATAGTAGGTCATGATCAAGATTTTGCCTTAGGTATTAAGAACATTCAACACTGGTTGAAATTTAAAGATCAAATTATGGTATTGCTTTTGCCACTATGTCAAGGGACAAGAACCAATATCAAGATTGATATCACAGTTGATTAATTGCTTTTCCTAAACATTTGTAGAGGTCAAACCATCTAGTGGCCTTGATCTATCGTTTCTGTTTTGAAAGCTTTGCAGCTAACCTTCCTCGAACTGTTCTCACATCCGGCTGATGTTTACTCTGTTTTCTTTTCCGTGGCTTTCTCCGTGCTCGCCTCCCTTCTAAGCGCTGACGCCGGATTTCAGGATCAGCCCAACCTTTTCCCCACTCTGCGAAAGTGGAATAAGATTTGGGATTTTTCATGGAAAGCAGCATATCTGCTTCTGGGTAAACATAGAAAGGTTGCCCCATTTTGGATTGCAAGAATTCCAGTCCCAGTTGTGTTGGTTCTGGGAATTTTATCTGAACATGAGACTGCAAGATACAATGCAAAAGAGATCCTCAGATGCAAATGGTAACATATACTTGAACACAAACAATCTATCGAATGCATTTATGCAAGAAAAAATCATTGTCCAAATGTAAGTTGAAGTATCAAAAGAAATACACTGCTTAAGATAGAATATTGGACAGTTTACTGAATTTTGGGACTTTTTGTGTATTTGACAAATTTGATGAGCCACATATATCCTTCCTCAAAGATCTTATTGTGTCATCAATTCCCAGTAATCAATGCACATTTACCACTACTCTGGAGCTACGGAGGCCTGTTACCACCTTTGGGAACCCAAGCAGTACTTGGCACTTATTCGACAGGTGCACAAGAAGAATTCTTTCCTCTGGTTTCAGCATGAGGAGATGTTGGATGAAAATTGAACAACTAAATAGGATATATTCTTACACGAGTAGAAGGGAAAGACTAACACATCACACATTTCAGGTCTTCTGGTTGAAAAAACCTTGAAAGAAAAGGACAGTCCATTTTTCAACTTTTTGTTTTGCTCCGTGTCAGCCTTCTCATTCTGCATAGGCAATTACTGACCCAAACATATCATCATCATCTTAATTCTTACCATATCAATAACTTTATGATCATACTGATCTGTAGCTAGTTTTTTTTTTCTTTTTATGATTGGTCATTACACCTAGTCAGTACACGGATATGGTAGCACATGATAGGTGTAGCGCGATCGTGCCTCAATAATACTTCCGTGTGATGTCTCTTCCCGACATGTAAGGAAACAAATGTATAATTTGAAGGTAAAACGTAATAAACAGTACAATGTTCAATAGGTTCAGAAATAAACACAGAACTCTTTGAAGTTTAAGCCAGCACTACAACAGCTGCCTCTAAGGCTACCAAGGCATTATTGTGTTTTCTTGCTATCTAAGTTGACATGGCAGGTGCAACTCAAGTGCTGCATGAGTTTGAAACAAAAAGAAGGACAAACATATGTAAAGGTTTTGTCAAGGCACCATTTTTAAAGTGAACATGATTTGTTCATTTAAAACTATAAAGAGTAGCAGACTCTTTAATTTAATATTGAGCCAAAAGGTGGCACAAAGGATGCATTGATTTGAGAATATAAAGATTAGCATAGAGCGTAATACTAAGCCAAATTCTCAGGTGGATCAGTCAATTTCATGTGGTATCCAATTATTCCTCTTTTTAGGGCTCTAAAAGAGTGAAAAATCTGTAAAAAGAACTTATAAGAACAAATGGAACATGATTGTATCAAGTTGCTAACCTGAGAAATAAAAAACAATATTAACAGATTCTTGAGTTCATACCATGTCATCTGCCTCTCTAATAAACCCTTTATCTTCTAAAATACGAGCAAGACCTCGCCACCAAAGGAAGTCAGTTGCTATGAATTTCTGAAACTGTTTATGTACAAAAAAATAATCACAAAAAAGCGTTGAAAGAGAGAAAATAAAGAGGTTCAGAAATAATCCAAGATCAATATGATGAGAACAGCAACACAGTGATATACTTTTTCCAAGAGTCAAACACATCAATCAACTACTCTATCCATGATTTGGACAATTAACACATGTAACAGCCGTTATTTCGCTACATGGGATCAAGAACAAGGATTGGCTAAGATGGTACATGCAGTCTCCAAGGAAGGGGTGTAGATTTCAACCACATTTTCAGTGTAGGTAGTAGTTTGAAAAAAAATGTCTTTTGTACACCAAGTTAGGGAGCCCGTTACTTTCGCATTCATTCAAAGTTTTGTTGGATATTATATTTAGTAGGGGTACCTTTGAAATCTTTCGTCATAGTGATATAATTTAAATTCTTAGAAAAAATAGAAACCCTAATACCTCTCTCTCTTTCTCATATTTTCTCTTCTTTCCATTCATCTTCATATTCTCTTACTGTTAGCTGCTTTATACAGTACCTAAGGAATATTGTAGTTGCACTTGATAAAATCTAGGATCGTGATAGATATTTTTTTTTCCTTTTCCCTTAATTTCTTCTTCTCTGGACCACTTACAATCTGCATCACATGCGGATATATCTTGATTAACGATCTCAAAAAACTATCACATGGGATTCCCATAAAAATCAAAGAAAAAATCGATACATGCAAATGGTTAAAATGTAAAATCAAGATTAGGGTTTAGAGAGAGTAAAAGAGAAGAAAAGAGAAAAAGGAGATTGGGGGAAATAATCTGTGCACAGTTTTGTTGCCCTACATTTCTTATTTATAATAGAGAAATAATTAGGGTAATTACAATATTGCCCAATACTCATTAAATATGACCAACACAAAAAATAAAAACTCTAACACTCCTCAAGTTGGAGCATAAAGGTAAAAAATGCCCAGTTTGGAACATAAATTACTAAAGATAGATCAAGCTAATGGATTGGTAAGAATGTCACTCATCTGATCACCAGACTTAATACATGGAGTGTAATCTCCTTACGCATTAGAAGATCTCAAATGAAATGACAGTCAACCTTACTGTGTTTGGTACAATTATGCAATACTGGATTACTTGCAATAAAAATAGCTGCTTGATTGTCACAATTCATTTTCATGGGGAAAGTTACATTAATTCCCATATCACGAAGTAAAGAGAGGACACATAATATTTCACATGCAGTATGAGCTATAGCTCGATATTCAGCCTCAGCACTTGAATGTGCAACCACATTCTACTTTTTACTACGCCAAGTAACAAGGTTATCACCAATAAATGTACAATAGCCAGAAGTAAATTGTTTATCACTATGACTACATGCACAATTAGCATTAGAAAAACCAATAACATATATGGTTAATAATGAACGATATAATAACCCTTTTTTCAAAGCTCCTTTCAAATAACGAAGAATGTGACACGTACAGCTTCTGAATGAGGCTTACGAGGAGCATGCATGAGTTGACTGACCACACTAACAACATATGTAATATCCAGACGTGCTACTGTAAGATAAATTAGGTTACCAACCATCCTCCGATAACGCCCTATATCATTAAAAACTTATCCACTATCCGAATTTAACTTTACTATAGAGTCCATGGGAATATCAATGGGACGCGCACCAAGAGTACTAGTTTTAGACAGTAAGTCCAATACATACTTACGTTGACATAAACTAATACCCTCCTTTGACTGGGCAACCTTAATCCCTATACCAAAGAAGACCCAAATCTTTGGTATGAAACTGCCCCCCTAAATGGACCTTGAAGTGAGCAATACCATCAGATTCATTACGGCTAATAATAATATCATCAATATACACAATAATAATGATAACACCTGCGGAAGACTGACGAATAAACAGTGAATGAACTAAAGTAAAGCGTTTAAAACCAAACTAAAGTAACATTGTATTGAAATTATCAAACCAAGTGTGTGGTGACTATTTCAAGGAACTAGGAATAACTATAGTAACAAGACTGATGCAAAACAACAAAAAGTTCTGGAAAACCGATGTAAAGAGATAAAATTACTAATGGGATGTTGGGTACAGGTGCAAATACCTTTCTATAATGCAATGGGCAAATCAGAAGATGGTGAGCCAGTAAATGGCACACGAGGAAGAATCTCAAAACAATCAAGCATTGGCCGGGGTGTAAGAGCATAGGAAACAACCTGTCTATCTGTGGATCGATGATAAATCTGCAATGGAGGGTCAGGAGTCAAAGAAGAAGATAAACATTTGGGTACAAGAGGCAACAAGAGCTCCTCCTAACTAACAGAGATTAAATCAGGGGAAAAATCATGTCCTGACTCAGGAAAAGAAAAAATAGGACTCAAAAAAGGTAATATCAGCACTAACACAATACCGACGAGAAACAGGGTCATAACAACGATAACCTTTTTGAGTATGTGGGTATCCCAAAAAGACACATTTAATCGATGTGGTGAAAGTTTATCCTAACCCAAACCAAGAAGGTGAACAAAGGCAACACAACTAAAGACACGAGGGGTGAGACAGAAGAGAGATGAATCAGGTAAAGTAAGGAGAATGAAGATTTGTTGCTTAGGATGGATGATAGCATCCGATTAATAAGATAAATTGCAGTAAGAACAACATTAGCCCAATAAGGCTTTGGGATATGCATGTTAACATAAGAGTCTGAGCAACATCTAATAAGTGGCGATGCTTACATTCTACAACACTATTTTGTTGGGATGTATGGGGACATGTAGTTTGATGAATGATTCCATTACCAGCATAAAATGTATACATAAATGATTGTACATACTCAAGAGCATTGTCAAAACGAAGCACTTTAATACGTTTATCAAACTGTACTAGGATCTTATTATAGAAGGTGAGAAAAACTTTAGGTAATTCAAAACAATCCTTCATAAAAAACAAGTCATACAAGAATAATCATCAACAAAGATCACAAAATAATAAAATCCAAAAATACTTTTTATTCTTGCAGGACTTCAAATGTCAGAGTGAACAATATCAAAAGGACTAGTTGACGACTTGTACTACTAGAAAGAAAAGAACTACGGTAATGCTTGCCTAATTGACAAGACTCACATTCTAATATAAAGGAAGGACTTAAAACTAGAAATGACTTGAAGAAACTTTTAGAGTGAAGGGTGACCTAACAGAAAATGTCACTGAAGATGAGACATAATAGCACTCGAGGCACGGACTGTTGTGCCGGACTCCAAATAATAAAGACCGTACTGCTCATAACCCGAACTAATCAATTTCTTCATCCTGAGGTCATGAAAGACACAAAGATGGAGAAAATGTCACTGAACACTGTAAGGACTTTATTAACTAACTCACAGATAACAAGTTAAAAGAAAAATGAGCAACAAATAAATCAAATGTTAAAGACATATATTCACTAGGATGAAGGTCACCAGTTCCACGTATTGGTCAAAAGGAACCATCGGCTAACACAATTTGAGAGTTAGAAGAAAAAAAATTAGAAAATAAGAATGACATACCAGACATGTGAGCACTAGCTCTTGAGTGAATAATCCAAGATGGTGAGGCTAATTGAGCTGTTACATGTGAAGAATTACCTGCAGTGGCAAAACTGCCAGCTGAAATAGACAAATGGGGAGATAGTGAAGACAACTGTTAGATGAGCTAACTAAGCTGAGAAGTAAGCTCAGAATGAAGTACAAATGTGGATGTAACTGGTCGACCAAGTGATGGCTGAGATACTAGTGGGTTTGAGTCATCTGAATCCTGATTAGCATACAATGGTTTTCCATGTTTGTCCCAACAATAATCCTCAATATGTTCAATGACTCCATAATAAGAACACTTTTACTCAGACCGATTTTCATGACCACCACATCCTCCACGACCAAAGCCTTTACCACCACGAGTACCATCTTGGGGTGGATTCCTTTCTCCACCACGAGGGCCACCACGACCACCATCACTAGAAATCAAGGTAGAAGACTCTTGAGACACTAAAGAAATCCCACGAGCAAGAGAAGCACGCTAGAGGCGACAATAAGCATTGGAAGCAGAGAGGAGTTTCTCACTGGCCAGAATTTGATCTTTAAACACAACATTCTCAGAGTTAAGACTAGACAAGAGCAAAGCAACTTGAAATTCTTCACGCTATCGTCGTTGTATCTGCAAATCCGTACTAAGTAAAGCAATAGTTCTTCCCACAACCCTTTCAAGGTACCATAATGTTTAACAAGTGATTTATTACCTTGTTTGGTATTAAACATACACTCAAAAAGCTCATAAATCCTAAACACATTGTGTTCCTGTGAGTACATATCCTTAATAGAATCCTATATCTTATTGTCAGTATCAAGAAATTGTACATTAGAAGCTATTAATGTTCCATACTAAGCCACAAACAAGTCATCACCGAGGAATTCTCACTCCAGTGGTCTTTTAAAATTTTGAGTCCTCATAAAGAGGACTGTCAGTAAAGTATTTGACCTTCTTCTTGGCCCGTTGAAAACTTTAATTGCATACGACCAAGAATAATAATTGCTTCCATTTAATTTCACACAAGTGATTTGTCTCACCGAGTCATCCACTGAATGAACATGTCTAACCTGATCATCGATTGTGGGTTCCTTTACCTCTTTTGGAGTTGCCATAATAAACCCCAATGGATATATTGCTGAACTGGTTCGTCGGAATAGTATCGTCGACCAAAACTCACCAACAAAAGCATCAAACACACTCCAGGAGGCTGGGTACATCGCCAAAGGAAGAACCGGAACACAGAAGCACCAACATAGTGCTTGTGTATGGCACTGAATTTGCTGACTGTTGCCCATCCTCAATAAACCCAAAAAAACCAACCCAAACCAGATGGATTTGCCACCAGAGCCTCCGAAAGTCTTAGTGTTTTCTGGAGGGGATCGAGGCATCAAAACCAAACTGGTTGCTCCCAACAGCTAGATCAAAGAGCCGATACCTTTTTTTCGAAAAACATTCTAAAAAGAAAAAGTCAAGCAAGACCTCAAAAACATTTACAAAAATTCCCATAAAAGGCAAGACAAGAAGTCGATCCTGGACGTTTGCCGGAAACTATTGACATCAACATGACGTCACTTTCGACAGGATCTCCGATGAGTGAACAGTTGCGAGTGTTCCTTTTGCTTCCTTAATCAGACTTGTAATTAAGAAACCATTGCTCTGATACTAAGTTAAAATGGAAAATCAAGATTAGGGTTTAGAGAGAATAGAAGAAAAGAAGGGAGAAAAGGAAATTGGGAGAAATAATTAGTGTACAGCTGTTGTAATAACCTGAGTTTCGGTAATTAGAAATCGTTGGGTGTGTGCGGTTAGGGGTTCAGAGTACGGATAGACGAACTGTAAATTGATGACTCTAGTGCGAGGCATAGATGTTCTAGAGATGGTTAGGAGATCTACTAGGTGTAGGAATGTGGTTGGTGAAAAAGAAATGAGTCGAGAAGCACAAATGACGAAGTAGAATTAGTGCGTATTTGTGAATTAGGAATGCGAAAGTTGCATTAGCGAATCAAATTGGAGATCAATTTGATGTTAAAAACTTTAACAGATAAATTTCTAGTGCTTGATTTAAAATATATGTAATTGTGAAAAAAAAAATTTATTTTTAATTAATTTTCGAAATTAAACAAAATTGAGAATTTACCAAAATGCCATTGAAGATTCAAGAGTCTTCTACACATGCAAGGTGGCTAATGGAGGCTTGCTAGGTTGCACGGAGGACACCCAGCTGCTTGGGGAGAGCTGAGTGAGTTGGTTTGGGGCATAAAAATGGAAGAAAATCCAATTTGAAGAGAGAGAAGAAGAAGGAGAAGTTAGAGAGAGAAAGTTCATACTTGAAATTTCGAAAACTCTACAAAGTGATATTCAAGCCTCAAGAGGTATACTCCTAGACTAATTAAGATGCTAGGAACCCATTCATGCTATTAGTTTTCTATTTGGTTAATTGTAATTGCATGAATTTGTTGTTTAAAGTTTCGGGTCTAAGGATTTCATGAAACGGGTATGTGGATTCAAAGGGTTTTTGCTTAATTAGTTGATTGGGTTGTGTTTCTGGTATGTCAAGGAATAGTTTGGTGGTGGTGTGGTGGTGTAATGGTGGTGTGAGGGTTTGAAGAGGTGAAAATATAATTTTGATAAAAACTTGTTTAAACTTCGAAAGGGGGCTTGGGTCTAGCAAATTTGGGGTCAAGGAATCCATTTCTGGCCTCGGAATTGGATTTAGAGGTCGTTTTGGGGGTGAAACGGGCAGTTTCAGGTCTGCCCTTGTGTTTAAAAAATGGTTTTTGGCCAACTTTGACCAATAATTTGATGATTTTAGAATTTAATTCAAAGGTTGAGTCTAAGAGGGATTCAAACTAGGTTATCCAAGGAGTATGTGGATGTTAAAATCAAAGGATATGATGTACTGTAGTAGGAGAAACAGGTGATTAAAGTAGGGTGGTTGAGCAGGAACTTCTGCACTTGGGGCAAAAGTCAAATAAACTAAGGTTGAAGATGAAGTGGGGTGAGGGACACCAGTGGACTCCGACGGCAATTTTGGCTTCGCCCGACCTCTGATCGACATCTGGTTTGTTCCAAAAGTTCTGTAACGTCCATGCGGAGGTCCCGGTAAAATTTCAAGTCGATCCGATAGTCGGATCAAAATGAGGAGTAAAATGACTGTTTTTCCTTCCGGGGTCAATTTGACCTAATTTTGAGTGATTTTGAGAAAATAAATTTTATATTCATTTTTAGGTAGGTTAATTAAGTATGTGTATTAAATTTTATCGAAAAATAACACTGTTTAATTTTTGGTTATTTTAAATCTAAATACCGAGCGGGTAGGGTTTCTCAATTCCGAAACAGGCGATGCTTTTCCAACTTGTTTCTAAATTATTCCATAATTTATTTATGATACTTTAGCATGTTTTGAGATATCTGATTGGGTATTTTGAAATATTGAAATGAATTCGGACCCGGATCAGGATTCCTGAGTGCGGTTTGCACTAATGTTTTGGAAATGATAGTATTGCTTGAATTGCTCGTATCGAATGAAAATCCGGGATCCTTTTTAAATGAAATGTAAGTGCACACAGATTTGAGTGGCAGAGGGTTTACGTTCCAGGTTGAGGTCGTAGAGGGTTTCTCATTGAGTTCGTAAATGCCTGGGTGACACTGTTGGTCTTCGGACTTGGGTACCGAATTTGATCGTATTTACTTGGGAGCGTATCTTCCTTGGGGTGAAAGTCCCCTAAAGTATTGGATCGTATTGACCTTGAGTGGTCTATTAGGATTATTAGCTCACCGGTGTGGCACTGTATTAATGTTGTGACCGTTATTGTTTTCAACTTAAATGCTTCGTTCAAAGTTTTATGCTCTATTACTTATGTATGAAGTGAACTGTTTGGATTTTTGCCCAATCATACTAAACTATGTTATTTTCAAACTCGTTTGCTTGGAAATTGAGTTACTCTACTTTGCTGTTGATGTTCACCCTACATTACTTTCCCCTTTTTCAGATTAACATGTGGCGAGGAAGCTCGCGAATGTTCAATCTATCGATGTTTTCTTTGTTTTCTTTAGTGAAGATTTGAAAATGTGTTATGTTATACGGATTGAGTTGAAAGAGTTTTATATCTGAGACGTGTAAGTTATGATAGTCTGGAAGTACCTGCTTGAAACATATATGAAAGTGGTATCAGAGTTTATTCATTATTTGGATACTATATCATTTAATGATTGTGAAGGTTATTAATGCTCTGGATATTACGTGATTGATTTGGGGTTTGACAGCTGTGTTGCCCTACACTTCTTATTTATAATAAGGAAATAATTAGGATAGTTACAACATTACCCTATACTCATTAAATATAACCAATACAAAAAATAAGAACTCAAAACACAAACAAATGAGTGCACCCAAAACCACATACATAAAAAAGTTCGTCTCTACGTGCAGAGTTTCAAATTTGGTTCTACACACACGCACACACATGCATACAGATCAAGGAACGAAATTTCGTGTTGAAATGCCCAAAATGTTTCGGTATTTCCACACACCGATACGAAACGGGGCAAGAAAAATAAAAAATCTAGGGTTTTGTTCGAAACGAACTTGCTTCGGTCTGTTTCGGTCGAAACAGCAAAGTTTCGGTCAAAACACACACAATGATTCAACATCTCTCAATTTGATGGGAAAAGATACCCCTTTTCATCCCTCTGATCAGCAAAATTGGGAAAACAGCCAAAAAAATAAAAGAGAGAGGGAAAGAGAGACAGAGAAAAGAACCCAGTGAAATCAAAGATATTCAAACAGAGAGAGACAACTTACCAATTAACAAGTGCAAAATCCAGACCTCTAAGTACAGATCCAGCCTCCAGTTAAGTCCGTCAGTTTTCTTCTTCTTCTTTTTTTCCTTTCTCCTTTGCGTTCTCTTCGATTTTCTTCGTGGATGTTGTGTGCTAATTCAGTGAGAGTACACATCTCTCTCTTTCTAGATCTCTCTCACTCTCTCTAGATTGGATCTGCAGATCTGGATGGGTAGGTGCTACTCATCTTTGTAGCCCTAGTTCCTCTCTTTTTCTCTCTCTTTCTCTCGTGCGTTTGTTTGTCTTTGAGACAAACAAACTGTTCTTTTTATTGGTTTGAGACAATGTCTATTTAACACCTCCCCAACCCGAAAATAAAATCCCCATTTCATTTTTTCTATTTTCCATTTGTATATTATTTGGGTACTGGGTAGGCATATTATGTGGGTAGCTTTTAGTTGTTTTTTATCCCATCCATTATGTACTAAATTTTATTTTACTTTAGTGTATGATGTAAATATGACATTAATTATTAATGGAGCGTGTTTTTTATGAAATAAATATAAAGTTTATATTATGATATCTTACTACCCTGTAACTATGTTTTTTTGATAAAAATGCTGTGTTTTTCATTAGTTGACATGGCTTTCAACTAAGTTAACATTTATTTTTATTTTCAAATTGATGTCTGACAATAAACAGGCTAAATGACTCAATTATTGGACATATCTACATGAGTAAAATAATTTTAATCTATGTTTCCATCAGTTTCCACCCTTTTCAAATTTTTTCTCTGTTTTCCACAGTTTTTTCAAAAAGTTTTCTTTTCCAAATTGATCGAAACTATACATCAAAACGATATTTCGATCTTTGATACAGATATTTACGTAGAGAGGAGTGTGTTTTGTGTGTGTGTGTGGGTGTGTGGGTGGGTGGGTGGGTGTGTGTGTGTGTGTGTGTGTGCGTGTGTGTGTGTGAGAGAGAGAGAGAGTTGTAAATTACTAGGACCAGAAACTACCTGTTCCCGAATTCTACTAACAAACATCTTGATGTTTGGCTTCGCCATAAATCTCTCTTGTTTATTACCACTGTAGGTAACATCATCGTACAAATCATCTGCAACACTGCTTTGTGCCTGCAGCATCAACCTCATTACATAATGCTTTTGACATCCATGATCTCCTTTAACGAGAAACTCTAACTTTATTAAAACAACATGAAAACTACAAAAGGGAAATCTCTTCATAAGCAGCACAGGAATATAGAATATAATAAATCTACATTAATAGTCTAATTTTTTCCTGGCGCTACATTTTTCCCCTTTTTGCTATGCAGAGATCCAAACCAAGAAACCACACAAAGAAAGGTTGCAATTAAAATTCACATGTTTCAACATATCTTAACTTGTAATATGGAACATTGTAAACTACAAACCTTTCCTGAAAATTCTGTCAATCACACAAACCGTCGTGGGAACTCTAGAACTACACAGCCTGCTTTACACTTTTCCACAACAACCCTTTATTTGCTAATGGCTACCAGGTCTGGTGACACAATGCCAAGCTCATTGCACTTCTGTACTTGGACATAATTTTTATACCTATACTGGGTAAGATTTTCTAGGAAAAAATTCATTATAGCCCCGGTGATTAAGACCCCTGCACACTTCACCCACTCACCTTTAAAAATAGCCTCACAACACTCAAATTGTTTGTGAGCAAAGTGCACCATTAAATTTATGTCCAATTTAACTAGCAGTGTGAGTCGCGCCAGTTGGTATGAAAAAAAAAAGTACTTTTTTAAAAATAAAGCTCACTCTCACTTTCTCTTTCTCTCTCTCACTCACAGACATCTCCTAAGTGACGCTGTTGAACCAGACCTCCAAAGACAGCCACCTCTTCCTCTTCTCTTCTCCATCTTCCTTCCTCCAACCAGTCACTGACAGCCACCATCAGCTGCAGCCACCTTAATTAAATCCCAAAGTCACTAACCAAACCTCACAAATGCAGCACCAGGAGATAACACCCAAATCAACCACAACGCAGCACAACCACCACTTAAATCTGACTGACACAGCAGTACCATCCACCACCCAGATCCATCCAGCGCCTAAATCTACCACCTGATTCCGCCCATCACCGAAATCTATCGCCCACCACCCAAATCTATCGCCCACCACCCATGCACCCACCCAACAGAGTAGAAAAAGAGAAAGGATCTTAAGGTCGCTTTTTCTTAGAGTATTAGAGTAATTTGGGGTAGTTTAGTTCTTTTATAAATTCAGCTTTGCTCTAATATAAATAGTTCTCTATTATGTATCTCTAGAGTTAGTTGTTGCAAGCAAGACTTAGGGAACCTTAATAATATTTTCTCTCCTTTCTTTTCATTTGTTCTCTATTGATCAAAGTTTACATAGTATCAGAGCGAGTTACCATCCTAAACACAATGGTGCAAATCAGAAGAAATTCCTGCGTTGAAAAACAGTGGCTGACATCATCACGTGTGCAATGACCTAATGATGATGATGTCATCACAGACATCCGAAACCATCATTCCACTCAATTTTTTATGGTCTACAAAGTGGTATAATTTGTTTTTGATTTCGTGGTCATCTGGTAGGATTTTTAATTTTTTTTAATGATTTTTGAGGAAAAGGGTTAAAATTGCATATCTACAACTTTTTGTGAAATTTCTTCAACTTTCCTCCCTCTAATCCCTCCTATAAGGTGCCATTGAGGGCTAATGGTGTTTGATTGAAGGATTTGAAGCACATTGAACTGGTTTGTGCCAATTATTTGCGGATTTCTCCATGTTAGCTCTGTTTCTCATTGCTACTGTGGTGTCGAAGTCATCTTCTGGACTGCTGAGCCTGAGATTTTTTTCTTCGTTTGTTGGGCTGCTGCTTTGCTATTTTGCTGATTCCTTCCTTTCTGGGTTGTTGGTTTCTTATTTTTTTCTTGGTTGGATTGGCTGCTCTACAGGTTGCTAACATTTCTTGCTGGTTCTTTTTAGCTGTGGGCCTTTTCTTCTTTTTGTTTGTTTGCATTGGGCTGGTGAAGGTGTATTGGGTTGTTTATCTGAAGGAGCATTGGGCTGTTTTTTTTTTTGGTAGGTGCATTGGGCTGGTTTTCTGTAGGTAATTTTCTTTTTGCTGCCATGACCAGTACACATAATTTTGCTACCAACAAGTATATTGGATTTTCTTTGCAATTATGGCGAATGGTAATTAGGACTTTCTTCAGGCTATCAGCATGAAATTAAATGGTGATAACTATGCCTACTAGCCATACGTTATGAGAAATTTCCGGTGGGTTAAAATATGTGGAACTATATCACCGATGTTGTGAAAGACCCAAGAGATACCAAAGCAGAAGGGTATGCCAAATCAAAAAATATTTCGGACATCAACAATGCAAAGATTATTATCTGGATTAATAATCCATTTGATCAGACTATTGGTGTGCACCTAGATAAATTCAACATAGCCAAAGAAATTTGGGAATATTTGGCCACATTTTTTATTCGGTTAAACTTTGCTACAAGGTATCCACTTGAACATGAGAACCAAGTTGCACCTCAAAATGATACGAGTATACTGGAGTTCTACTCTATTATGACAGGGTTTTGGGATCAGCCGGCTCTGGAACTGAGCACTAATAAGCTATGCTGTACATATAGAGAGGAACAGTGATTAAAACAATTTTTTATGGCACTCAAAGACAACTTTTATGAAGTGTGCGGTTCCATTCTCCATCGTCATCATCTTCCCTTGATGTTGTGGTTAATGAACTCTTGGCTAAGGAGGTATGTGTTATGTTATGCATTAATACCAGGGTAGCTTAGTATTTTGCACAGTATGACTATATATATGTTAGAGTAGTTGTCTAACCTAATACAATATACACTTTTCCTAATCCCTTTCTCTTTTCTTCTCTTTTATTCTCTAAAACCCTAACGCCATAAAAATTCAATTTGGTATCAAAGCATCGATCAGGATTTAAAGATTCAAGCCATCGGATTGTTAAGAAAAGCTTCAACAGTGTTTCTGTTTGGTCTAACATACTGACGTCAGCAACCAATTTTCGCTATTTTTTAAAAAAATTCATGGGTGACACGAAATCCTCTTCTGAGATTTATAGTATTTTTGTGGATTTTTTTGAAGCCATTTGCTTGGTCGTTTGATTTTTCGAATGTTTTTCCGAATTCTGGGGTTTTGGCTTGTTATCCACAATTTCTTATCCAATCCAGTGTTATTTCTGATTCGAATCCCTTCAGAAGGGTGCGACTAAGCATATTGTAGCATGCCTAGACTGGTCCATTGAGTGTTGCTTGGATTTGTGAGGTGTTTTGCCCCTTTGGGACTGTCGGCACCCTAATTTGACACTGTTTAGGTGTCGGGTACTTTGTTACACAATCAAAAAGCCTTGTTTCGCCTATAGTTTGTGTCTCTACAATCTTCTTGCTCATTTTTGGTACAGTTTGTGGTATTTTCTAGTAGTGGCCTACTTCTTTGGTAGAGTTTTTCTGTGATTGTTTGCTATTTTGTGTTGATTCTATTGGGTAAACATGTCCAAAGGTAGTGCGACATCTACTAATGTTAGGGTAAGTACCAAAGGAAGTGGGGTGAGCCATTTGGGTGCTCTGGAAAATAACTCTTCTCTCCAAATTAGCCCAAAGAAATTGGATGGGAACGACTACTTGGCAAGGTCGAGGGCATATTTATTATCAGTCCAAGCGATATCTTTAGATGGGTACTTGACTGGAGAGACTAAGAAGCCAAGTTTGATCATTCCTTAAAGCAATGGACATCTAAGAATACTTTGATTATGTCTTGGTTGCTCAATTCAATGCAACCATCTATTAGCCATGATTTTTTGCTACTTGATACAACACATAAGATTTGGACTGTTGGGTCCTATACGTATTCTTAACGGAGCAATGATACTAAGGCATATGATTTACAAAAAAAAGTCCGGAAAACTAATCAGAAGGATAAGATACTTGCAAGTTATTATGCAAAGTTGACCAATTTATAACAAGAGCTTGACTACTACCAAAGTTTCCCGGTAGATTGTACCAATGATGCGGTTAAATTTCAGCAGATGGTGGAAAAAAAATGAATCTATGACTTTCTTGCTGGCCTTAATATTGAGTACGATCAAATTCGAGTTCAAATTTTGGGTCGTACTCCATGACCCACTTTACGAGAGGCTTATGCCCATGTTCAGCAGGAGAAGAATAGGAGGATTGATATGCTTTATACTCCTCCTCAGGAATAGTCTGCTTTAGCTGTTATCCCTAATCGTAACTTGGGTTTTGTCTTGTCCAAGTCTACTAAGACGAGGGGTACTGTTCCTAAGGATACCTTAAAATGAGATTATTGTGGAAAGATCAGGCATACTAGAGAGTTCTGCTGAAAGTTTATTGGATGTCCTACATGTGGCCGAGGTGGTGGCTGAGAGGATAATGTGCAATCCCATGCACACATGATTGACTCCTTATATACTTCATCTCAGTGTGCTCCCTCTAATTTCTCTTAGCATGAGATGCAGACTCTTAGGCATCTGATGACTCGACTAGATGTCTCTACTGCAGCTTCTACCCCCGCCTTTTCTAATTTCGCCCACCCAGTTATATCTGCTAGAGCAATTACTACATTATCCTGATGTTCTCTTTGGATAATAAATTCTGGAGCTACAGATCACATGATAGGTTCTCCTAACCTTTCATCTTCGTATTCTACATGTTTTGGTAATGATAAAGTTAAGGTGGTTGATGGATCCTTATCCTCTATTTCTAGGAGAGGTTCAATTTTTTGCTAACCCACTCAATCTATTTCTTCTATTCTTCATGTTTCCAATTTTTATACTCATTTATTGTCTATTAGTAGTATTACAAAATCCTTGAATTGTTCAGTGACTTTCTTCCCTAGTCATTGTACCTTTTAGGAACTAGAGTCGAGGAAAATGATTGGTAGTCGTAGAGCACATGGTGGTATGTATCTCCTAGTATTGAAGCTCCTTCTCAGCCTACTGTCCAGCTTTCCAGACAGATGGTGTTTCGGCCCTTCAATTCTTATATCAGTGGCACATACGTTTGGGGCATTCCTCATTTGGTGTTTAAGAGCATTTTTTCCCTATCTAATAAAGTAGTGTAATAGATTATTTTTTGTTTCTGATGCTTGTGAATTTTTCAAGCATAAATGTTTATCTTATCCTAGTACTAATAATAGAAACACTGCTCCTTTTGTTGTTATTCATTCTAATGTACGGAGACCTTTCCGTGTTATGTCTATTTCTGATTATCATTGATTTGTTACTTTTATTGATTATTATTCCCGTCTTACATGGGTTTACCTAATATGCACTAAGGGTAAAGTTTTCTCATGCTTTAGATCTTTTCATAAAATGGTGTATACCCAATTTGATGTCAACATTCTTCGGAACTGAGTTTATTGATGGCGACTTTCGTTCTTACCTCAACGAGAATGGAATTATATATCAGACCACTTGTATGAGTACCCCTAAAAAAAATGGTGTTGTTAAGAGAAAAAATTGTCATCTTCCTGTGGTTGCTCGTTCATTGTTGTTCACTATGAATGTTCATCAATCTTTCTGGGGGGAGACAATTCTCACTACTGCTTATCTTATTAATCATCTATCCCTAAGTCTCATTCACTGTGAGTCGAGTGTCTTTCTGAGTTTTCTTCCGTCCCTTCTATTTATTTCCTTCCTCCTAAAGTTTTTGGACATATGTGTTTTGTACATGATTACAGACCATCCAAGGGAAACTTGATCCTAGGGCTCTACGGTGTCTTCGTTGGTTATTCTGCCACCCAAAAGAGTTATAAATGCTATAATCCACAGTCTCAGAATATGCATGTTAGCATGGATGTCACCTTTCGGGAATTTGAGTCTTTTATCCCTACTACAAGAACATCTCTTCAGAGGGAGAATGTCACTACAAAGGAAGAGATGTTTTGTGTAAAGCTTTTTTTTCAATTGCCTATTCAGTGGGATGATAGTAAGGGAAAGCAACAACTTATAGAGAAACAAAGTGATATCAGTGATTCACTTGGTGATCATCTTCACAAGGATAATCTGAAAACTTATGCTCGGCGTTAGTAGGTACAAATTACGCATGTGCCACCTAACCAATTGACTTCCACTAACACCCTTTCTAACTTTGTTTCTTATGATTCTTCGTCTCCATCCAGTCGTGCATTTGTTTCTTCCTTGACTTCTGTATCCATACGATAGAAGAAATGCAAGCCTTGAAAAAGAATGACACATGGGAGCTTTTTTCTACTCCTCCAAGAGCACGGACTATAGGGTGTAGATGAGTGTTTATTGTCAAACAACAAGCTGATGGGATTGTCGAGAGGTACAAAGCTAGGCTATTTGTTAAGGGATTTACGCAAACATTTGGTATTGATTATCAATAGAGTTTTGCTCGTGTGACAAAGATGAACTTCATACATGTACTTATCCCCTTTGCAACTAATTTGGGGTGGACTTTACAGCAATTGGATGTGAAGAATGTCTTTCCTCACGGATATTTGGAGGAGGATGTGCACATGGAGATTCCTCCAGATTTTTCATCTCAAATGACTAAATGAAAGGTGTGTAAATTAAAGAAATCTCTTTATGAATTGAAGCAATCCCCCAAGGCCTAGTTTGATATGTTCATTAAAGCTATCTTGAAGTTTGGATATAAACAGAGTCAGACTTATCATACCATGTTCGTCAGACAGGTGGATGACAAGATCGTGGTCCTCATTGTATATGTGGATGACATAGTGATATTTGGAGATGATGAGAATGAAGTCACCAAATTGAAGGCTCAGTTGGCTAAGGATTTTGAAATCAAAGATTTGGGTCCATTAAGATACTTCCTTGAGATTGAGGTTGTCATGTCAAATAAAAACATTTTTATCTCCCAAAAAAAAATATGTTCTTGACCATCTAGAAGATACAAAGATGTTAGGATGTAGACCTATTGATTCCCCTATTAAAGTCAACTAACGACTAAATAGTGGTATTGGTGAGGTAGTAAAAAATGAGAGATACCAAAGATGAGTGGAGAGATTAATCTATTTGTCACATACCCGACCAGATATTGCTTATGCAATAAGTGTTGTCAGCCAATTCATGTATGATCCTCGAGCTTCTCATCTTGGAGTTGTTTATAACATTTTGAGGTACCTTAAGTTAGCTCAAAGACATGGGATCTTGTTTTTCAATAATGGCCATTTGAAACTCAAAGTATTTAATGATGTAGACTGGGCAAGTTCAGTGGATGATAAAAGATCAACTTCGGACTACTATACCTTGATTGGAGGTAATCTAGTTCTGTGGTGCAGCAAGAAATAAGCAGTAGTCGTCAGGGGTTTGTGAGCTTTTGTGGCTCCAAACATTATTGAGAAAGCTGGGGTTTTCTGATGATACACCTATGAAGTTATACTGTGACAACAAGGTTGCTATAAACATTGTCCACAATCCGGTTCAACATGATAGAACAAAACATGTTGAAATTAACCAACACTTTATTAAGGAAAAATTAAATAACGGTTTGATTTGCATGCTTTTTGTGAAATCAGAGAATCAGTTGGCTTATATTTTCACAAAAGGGCTTAGGAGCAAGTTTTTTCACCCTATTGTTTGCAAGTTAGGCATAAGAGATATCCATACACCAACTCGAGGGGGAGTGTTATGTTATACATTAATACTAGAATAAGGGTAGTTTAGTATTTTGCATTGTATGACTATATATATGTTGATCTAGTTGTTTAACATAATACAATATACACTTTTCCTAATCTCTTTCTATCTTCTTCCTTCTTATTCTCTAAAACCCTAATGCCATAATAATTCAAATGTATGCCTTAAGACTCATTCTAGAAAGAGACTTCTCTCATTACCCCATCAGGATGTTTCAGTTTTTTCTCCTAAGGTGACCTCTAATTCATAGGACAAATATTCCAAATATCGAGATGGTGCAACTTTAGATGAGTGTAACTTTTATCGTGAGAAGGCCACGGGAAGGCACAGTGCCCTAAATTAGGGAACAAGAATTCTCGGGGATCACAACATCATCATTTAAACCTAAAGATCATCATTCAACCATTGTTGCACCCCCTGTGGACGAGGTGCTCCTAGTTTGACTATGATTGCATATCAATTGCAGAAACTTCTCTCATTCAGCTTTTCTTAGGGTGAAGTAGTTCCCAGAGTGTCGTTCATTTAATTAACTACATTCCCAACATTCTTACCTCTGGAAGCTCTCCCTTTGAGAAGTTGTGTGGTAAAGTGGTGTTTGATAAAACTAAAGGTTGAACACTGAAAACTGAATGCTAAATTTTAAGTGCTGAATGCTGAATTTTTTAATTTGCAGCATGTTTGGTATCAACTGAAAGTTAAGTATTTAATTTAATCAAACTGTTTGGCAAATATAAAGAGCTGAAGTCTGAAAATTATTATTATTCTAATTTTTCCCTTTTCTTTAACCATCTCTCTACAACTGTCTTATTCCTATCACCACCATCACAATGGTGGTGGTAGTGGTGGCGGCGACGGTGGTGACGATGGCGATAATGGTGGTAGTGGCACAATGGTAATGGTGGCGGCAGCAATGGCAGTGGCGGTAACATAATGATAGTGGTGGTGACAGCGACACAATGATAGTGGTGATGGTAGTGGAGGTGGTGGCGGCAATGGTGGTGGTAGTGATGGTGATGGTGGCGACAATGATGGTGGTGGTGATGGCGGTGACACAATGGTAGCGGTGGTGGCAGCGATGGTGGTGGTGGTGACGGTGGCACAATGGTGGTGGTGGTGGTGGCTGCGGCGGCGGTGGCAGTGGTACAATGGTGGTGGTGGTGATGATAGTGTTGGAGGTGGTGGCGATGACATAATAGTGGTGATAGTATATTTTTCTATTATAAGAAATTGATAAAATCTTTAATGACTAACATTTTCAGCATTAAGTGATAAGTAGGTGGCTTGCTACTTAAAATTTTAGCCTATTTTTAAGAAGTGCTTAAAATATTAAGTAGTATGAGTTTTAGGTTATCAAACAGGTTTAATTTATTAAGTGCTTAAAGTATTCAGTTTTAAACCTTAAGTGGTATTATCAAACTGCCCCTAAATCACCTGATTATTTCTCCTTACCTATGTTTGGATATACCTGTTTTGTTTTGATCTCTAGTGCTCTTCGTACTAAATTTTCTGCTTGTTTTGCTTTATGTGTTTTTCTTTGGTGTGGAGAAGGTCAGAAAGGATATCGTCATTACGAACTGACTCTATGTCTCTCGTCATGTTGTCTTTATGGAGCACAATTCATTCTTTTCTGCTTCATCTAGCTCTTCACATTTACATAAATCTGATCTTATTTATGTTAACTATTTTTTACTAATGTTTTCCGTGACTTTTATGTTCGTGATATACTTGTCTCTAATGTTTCTTCGCCTTCTCTTGATTTATCTATTACTCGTCCTTCTATCATATATCCTTTCCTCTACTGCCTCTCAATCACATTCTAACAATGTGAATCCTATTCCATGTTATACTCAACGCCCTTGCAAATGTTCAGACCGGTTTGGTTTCTCTAACTCTTGGTATTCTACTGATTTTTGTTCTTTTTTAATTTTTTTTAGTGGCAATATCTTCTGGAAAACACACAATCGATTATAAGTGGATTTACAAAATTAAAACCTTATCTAATTGTTCTGTAGAGCGATACAAGGATTGATCAGTAGCCAAGGAATTTGGTCAAGAGTACGACATTGCCTATGGAGAGACATTTACTCCTGTAACTAACATGGCCACTGTTCTTACGGTGGTTACTATTCGTCAATTGAGTCTCTCTCAAATGGATCTAAAAAATATCTTCCTCAATATAGATTTAAATGAAGAACTATTCATGACTCCTCCTCCTCGACTGCCTCATAGTCCTGGTCAAGTGTGAAAACTCCAGAGCTCAATGTTCATTACTCTTACTCTGATAGTACTGTACCTTATAGTCTAAGAAGTACGGACACAAATACGACACGCTGACACGAATTTTTTCAAAAAAATAGGATACGAACATATTGGGAACATGTTAAAAAATTTATATATTTATATTAATATTCATAATATATAACATAAAATTGGTATGTGTAAATCCACTAAACAAAACTAGTATTTTATTACTAAATAAATAGAAAAAAGCCGAAAGAGCCTTGTTTCATTTTGTTTTGGTCTGGCTGTTTTCTCGTTCAGTGGGGGTGAAAAATATTCAAGTATGTGTTCTTACTTAGCAAAAAAAAAAAAAATTGTGTTATATTGATGATGCACGTGTAATTGACCCATGTGAACTTTTTTTTTTGTTGTTGTTGCTTGGGATCTATGTGGTAGCTTTTACTTTTGGCAGGACCAATGTGTTGCTTGGGATTAAAAATTTTGAGATCGGGTATTTTTTAAATTTCAATCTGCCACTTGTCAAATAAATGAATAGGAAAACTTTGACCAAGTAATATGTAACTTCCACGAAACTGATAACTTAAGGAGCAGACCCCTCTTGTTTCACTCTGTAAGTCTATACATTTGTCAATTCACATTTATTTCAGTCTCTCTAACTCTCTCTCTCTCTTATACCTCCTACATCTGAAATTTCTATAACTTTGTTGTATCTCTCTCTTTTTCTCAAAACCTTTTTCTTTTCACAAACTTATTCCACTCTCGACCCTCTGGCTGAAACAAAAATGGATGACTAACTCCCTTCCAAAAAAGGATATCGACTGATTTTTTTGGAAGTTCGCCAGTTCGTACAAGAATGGGCAATTGCGCTCCTTTATCTTCTTCGATACCATGGGTCTCTATTTGTCTTCTTCCCATCTACTACTAATCGTACATGTAAGTATAGTCAGAAGCAACTAGACATGTCTGGGCGAGTCTTAGACGTATCTAAAATTCCAAAAAATTAAATAAAATTTAGACACTCTTTTGGGTGTGTCCGACACAAGTCCGGAACGTGTCAGCACGTGTCTGTGTCCCAGACGTGTCAGACACGGTTACTTTGTCCAAAACCACGTGTCTGTTCTTCATAGCTTACAGTTACTCGCCCAGATATCTCTTATGTCGTTCATATTGTTAGTCAACTTGTTACTTCACCTACTACTGTTCACTAGGTTACGGTTCTCGCATTCTTCATTATCTCCAAGGTACTACGTACTAGAGTCTATTATTTTCTTTTTCTTCTATGGAGCTCCGAGCTTATTTGGATGATGACTGGGCTAGTAACTCTATGGATCGCAAATATATCACTGGTTTTGTTCTTTTCTTGATGATTCTCTTATTTCCTGAAAAATTAAGAAATAAATAGTAATTACTCGTTACTCCGCAGAGGGTGAATATCGTGCGATGGCTTCAACCACTGCTGAGATAGTCTGGTTGCATTAGTTACTTACTGACCTTGGCATTTTTTTATTTGTGTCTACTCATATGTATTGCAATAATACAAGTGCTATTCAGATTGCCCAGTTGAGCACTATCTCTCTTCTTTTTCTTTCTTCTACTATCCAATAGGTAGACTTCTTTATCGAGTCTCACACAACAATGCGCTCTCGATTTCTTCTTGGTAAAAACTCCTGATGTTTTCAGCTACTACATCATGAGTTTGAAGGGGTGTTAGAGTATTATAGTATGTTATGATAGTTTAGTTCTTTTATATATTCAACTTTGCCCCAGTATAAAGAGTTTTCTATTATGTATGAGTCATTTGTTGCAAGCAGACTTATGGAACCTTAATAATATTTTCTCTCTTTCTTTTCTTTTGTTCTCTTTTAATCAAAGTTTACATTTTTATTATTTCCATTAACAGAGTCAGTGGTGCATTTTTGTAAAACCCGAAAAAAAAAAAAAAAAAAATTTTAATTAATAAAATCCAAATTAAAGGGGGTAAAATAATAATTAATTGTTAAAGTACGGGTCAAAAACGTAAATTTTAAAAAAAAAATTAGACTATATATATATAAGTGGAAGACAAAAGTCTTCCACTTTTGGTTTTCTTCTGGAGAGGCGGTGAGACAGAGAGAAAGAGAACAAGAAAAAAAAAAAAAAAGTTAGACCTCTTGATCTTCTTCCTCAGATCTACGAAGATTTAACCGTTTAATCGCTTCGGGCCAAGAATTAAAGTTGTTCTACGCAACGAGAGCTACACAACTACACCAAAGATTGTAATTTTCTCCAAAAATATCAAGTACGAAAATTTAGGCCTAAGGCTTGAAAAGCTGAATTTGGGTTTTCCTTGGAGTCTACTACGTGGGCTCACGCTACGAGAGGTAGGGTTTCCCCTATTTAGATGTAATTTCAACCTAAAATATGGAATATGAAATGGGTAGGCTAAGGATGTATAACACAGGTTAGGCCTTGACTAGTGTAACTAGTGGGTCAAATATAGGATTTATAATTAACCTTGTAATTAGTAAAATCCTATTGCAATTAACTTGGTGTAAGTTAATGTTAGTGGTTTAAAGTATGTTAATTGTACATTAGCATGACTTGATATTTTAATGGTATATCAAGTTTAATAAAATTATTAGCTTGTTATGAGATTATATGCATGATTAAATGTATATAGGAATGAGACACTACGGTTAGAAAATATAACCTTAGAGTCGGGAAGGGAAAGGAAGTGTAAGCCTTCGATTTGGGCATCTACCGGTAGGTATATATTCTACGGTTTTAACTTTTGATCCCTAATTTTGGGATACTAAGTTATTGGTCTATTGCTATCTTATATGTGTGTAGATGGCAACTAGATGAAGGGGACGTCGGGGTGGACGGAACAACCAACCACCACCACCGACTTTTGATCAACAAGCCTTTATGGAGGCTATAGGCATGATGACTGCCACCTTTTTACAAGCCAGTGCCAATGTAGGCCAAGGAGGCTCGAACAACCTCCAGAAGTTTAAGTCCCACAACCCACCAACTTTTGTAGGAGGAGGGGATCTGATAGTAGCTGACCATTGGTTCCAACAGGTGGACAAAATTTTAGAGGCAATGGAGATTACATCCGACGCCACTAAGATACGGTTGGCCACTTTCCAGTTTGAGGGAGAAGCCCATCAGTGGTAGACATGGGCAAAGCCGATAGACATTGGGAGGATGAAATGGAAGAGTTCCAAGAGCTCTTCATGAAGAAGTATTTCCCATCAGCTATTCGGGAAGTCAAAGCCCAGGAATTTCTAAACTTGAAGCAAGGAGCGATGACTGTTATGCAGTACGTGGCCAAATTCACAGAGTTGGCACGTTTTGCGAATGACTACGTGGCCACAGATTTGGCCAAGGTGCGGAGGTTTGAGAATGGCCTAAAGCTATCCATCCGTGGGAAGATTGTTGGCCATAGGTTGCACGACTTTGACGAGATGGTTGAGACAGCCATGGCTATCGAGAGAGAGGTGGAAGACTCCAAGAGTATTCGAGAGGCCGGATCAAAGGACAGGAAGAAGGAGGGACAGTCCTCCACTACTAGCTCGGGGAAGAGACAGAGAATTTTTACCCCACAGGGACAGGGCCGAGGCTATCAGGGCCAAGGCCATGGTCAATCTTCCCAAGGCGGGAAGAACTCTAGGGGCACACCACAGGGAGGCCCACGGACATGTTTCTATTGCCACCAGCCAGGCCACTTGAAGAGAGAGTGTCCTCAGAGGCAGGGATCCCAAAGCTACGGGGCATCTCAGTCTCAGTCATCAGTGGGGCATCCACAGACCTACTTCATTCCTCCTTACCCCACCATGGGCTGGGGAAATCAGCTCCAGTTTCAGGGTGCGGCACAGGCCCCTACCACTTCACGAGCGAAGACTCCACAGTCAGGCCAGATGGGCCAAGGCATGGGCCGGGGCCGAGGCCGGGGACAGGGCTTTCAGGCAGGGACGAGTCTTCGCCATCACACCACAGACTTTACCAACAAATCAGTCGGTAATTCAGGGTACATTTCTTCTCTCTAGATTATGGACTAGAGTATTATTTGATTCTGGTGTATCACATTCTTTTATTGCTACATCATACCTACAAGACTTGGGCTTAGAGGCCGAGACTCTGGAAGAGCCCATGTATGTGAGTTCACCCCTAGGAGACAGAGTTTGTATTGACAAGATATGTCGGGATTGTGAGTTGGAGATCGAAGGGACCCAGCTCACCGTTGATCTTAGGGTCATCGAGATGACAGAGTTCGATGTCATACTCGGGATGGATTGGTTGACGGCACATAAGGTCGTCATTGATTGCGAACGCAAGAGGGTTACGGCCTACACTTCAGACAGGTTTGTTTCAAGTTTCAAGTTTCAAGGGGAGAAGCACAATGTTTTACCCCATGCCGTATATGACTCCCGATGGCACGGACAGTTGATAGGTTGGCTTGCTAGCCCTACACTGAAAGACGAGATGAGACAGGGGTTGGGTCTGCCTCGAGTCGTGTGCGACTATGCGGATGTCCTCCCAGATGAGTTACCGGGGTTGCCACCGCATCGGGATGTAGACTTCACCATAGAGTTACAGCCCGGTGCATCCCCTATTTCTATGACACCGCATAGGATGGCACCAACGGAGTTGTAGGAACTTAAAGTCCAGTTACAAGAGCTATTGGACAGAGGTTTTATTAGGCCGAGTACTTCACCTTGGGGTGCTCCGATGCTATTTGCCAAGAAAAAGGACATGACGCTTAGGCTCTGCATTGACTACCGGCAGTTGAACAGGGTCACTATCAAGAATAGGTACCATTTGCCGCGTATTGATGACTTGTTTGACCAGCTGAGAGGGGCACGAGTCTTCTCCAAGATAGATCTGCACACAGGGTACCATCAGTTGAGGATTAGGGATGCCAACATTCCGAAGACGGTATTTCGAACGCGTTATGGGCATTTCGAGTTTATAGTGATGCCATTTGGATTGACGAATGCCCCGGCGGCATTCATGGATCTCATACATAGGGTGTTCCAGCCCTAACTAGATCAGTTCGTCGTGGTTTTTGTTGACGACATCTTGATCTACTCTAAGACCGAGGAGGAGCATGAGGATCACTTAAGGGTTGTTCTCCAGAAGTGAGATTCTTGGGACACGTAGTGTCGGCTTCGGGTGTGTCAGTTGATCTGGAGAAGGTTAAGGCAGTTATGAGTTGGGAGAGTCCGAAGTCAGTCTTCGAGATACGCAGTTTCTTGGGATTGGCAGGATATTACTGGAGGTTCATTGAGAACTTCTCCCGACTAGCTGCACCTATGACTAGATTGACCAGGAAGGAGGTCAAGTTTTAGTGGGATGACTCGTGTGCAGTGTTATCAGAACCGGACCGGACCGGCCGGCCGGACCAGTTCAACCGTGAAACGGGACCTTAACCGGTCCGATTCTCTACTTAGATCGCTTAAGGAATAGAACCGGCGCAAAACCGCTAAACCGGCCGGTTTTTGGCCAAAACCATGAACCGGTCGATTTTTTAAAACCGGACGGTTCAAAATCCAATCGTTACATCTTTGTTGTAGCATTTCGTCGGCAGCCTCAAAACTCTTATTCCCTCCCCTCCCCCTTCTCTAATCTCTAGTAGTTGCTTCTTGGAAAACAACAGATCTCTCTGTCTCCGACCGTTCGGGGAGTCATATAGTAGCGGAGCCAAACTCTATATCTCCTTCGGTACAATGTCGACTTCCAACACAGAACAATCCGAATTGCAAAACGGAACCAGCGGACCCCAAGCACCGAGTGCAACCAACCAACGAAGAAGAGTTGAATCCTGGAGATAAACCCATCCAGTTTGATGTTGTGCCGATAGTGGATGTTGATTCAGATCCCAAGGTCGACGAACCGGAATCGAACAATGCAAGGGAGCTGCGAAAAGATGAAGGGAGCAGAACCTTCACGATAAGAGAATTATTGAATGAATTGAAGAATGGAGATGGAAATGAAGATTCGAAAGCCGAAAGGCGAGACCCTGGTACTCCTTATAGGTCCGTTTTCGAATTTGATTCTTATCTCAGTCTATATTGATACTAATTTTATGCACGAGGGATCAAATTAGTACTTTAGATCTCGTTATATAACATAAATATCCCTATTTTTGGGCCATTTTGCCCTAAATTAATTCCATTCCAACTTCGTCTTCACTCCTTATATTGTGTAATCTTTATCTTTCATATGAATTTGATATTTGGAACATGGGTTTCTAGTTTTTTCTGCTTTAACTTCATTAATTTTATGACAAATTGTATGAATTTTAGACATATGTAGTTGAAATATTTTGTTATGTAATATTTGTAATTTTTTATATTTTTTTATTATATAGCCGGTCCAACCAGTTGACCCAACGGTTGAACCAATGAACCATTGACCCGGTCCCTCTGTCGGTTCGATGACCGGTCCAGTTCTGATAACATTGCTCGTGTGAGAGGGCATTCCAAGAGTTAAAGAAGAGACTTACTTCAACTCCGATTTTGATAGTTCCGGAGAGGGGACAGAGGTACACAGTGTATTGTGATGCCTCCAAGGACGGATTTGGGTGTGTTTTGATGCAATCCAGGAGGGTGGTAGCTTATGGTTCTCGACAGTTAAAGAGCCACGAGCAGAACTACCCCACGCATGACATAGAGTTGGCGGCTATTGTCTTTGCCTTGAAGGCATGGCGCCACTATCTATATGGAGAGCAGTTTGAGGTGTTTTCGGACCATAAAAGTCTGAAGTACATCTTCACGCAGCGGGACCTCAATATGAGGCAGCGCAAGTGGATGGAGTACCTGGAGGATTATGACTTCACTTTGAATTACCATCCCGATAAGGCAAACGTGGTGGCTAATGCACTGAGCCGGAAGTCATAAGGAGTTTTGGCCAGTATAGCTTCCCGGGAGTGGCTGATGCTCGAGACTGTGGGACAGTTCGGGCTACACTACAGGGATCAGACTCAGGGCACTTTGGGGAGTCTAGTGGCTATGCCTTCCCTACTGAGCAGGGTGATCAAGTCCAAGGGACATGATACTGAGATATTGTCCATCGGGTACAGTCGGGTACAGGTGACGAGGGTTGGGTCATTCACGCGGATAGTAGTCTTCGATTCAGGGGAAGGGTTGTGGTTTTCCAGTCTGCGGATCTGAGAGAGAAGATCCTTAGGGAGTTTCATTGCTCCCGTTTCGCTGTGCATCCAGGTGGCACGAAAATGTACCATGATCTTCGTCGCTAGTACTATTGGAGTGGGATGAAGAGGCACGTTGGAGATTTTGTTAGCCGATGTCTCACGTGTCAGCAGGTCAAAGCTGAACACCAGAGACCAGCAGGGTTGCTCCAACCTTTGGAGGTGGCTGAGTGGAAGTGGGAGCACGTCACGATGGATTTTGTGACCCACTTGCCACAGACATCGCGGGGACATGACGCGGTATGGGTGATAGTGGACCGTCTTACGAAGTCGGCACACTTTTTGGCAATGCGGATGACCTTCACACTAGAGGAATTCTGTAGGTTGTACATACGGGAGATAGTCCGGTTACATGGGGTGACCGTATCTATAGTATCGGATCGAGATCCTAGATTCACAGCCCATTTTTGGGAGAGTTTACAGCGAGCCATGGGGACACAATTGATGATGAGCACCGCTTTTCATCCCCAGACGGACGGTCAATCAGAGAGAACCATCCATATTTTAGAGGATATGCTACGGGCATGCGTCCTTGATCTCAAGGGTGGCTGGGAGGAGCATTTACCCTTATTGGAGTTCGCCTACAACAACAGTTAACAGGCGAGTATACAGATAGCACCCTATGAGGCGCTTTATGGGAGGCCGTGCCGTTCTCCGATTTGTTGGACGGAGGTTGGAGAGAGACCCTCCACGGGTCCGGATTTGATTAGAGACTCTTCGGAGAAGGTGGACTTGATACGGAAACGTCTTCTCACGGCTCTGAGCTGGCAGAAGAGCTACGCTGACAAACGTCAGCGACCTCTAGAATTCGAGGTCGGAGATCATATCTTCTTGAAGGTGATGCCTAAGAGGGGAGTGGTCAGGTTCGGGAAGCGGGGAAAGCTGTCACGGAGGTATATCGGGCCCTTCGAAGTACTCGAGAGGGTTGGTACAGTCGCTTACCAGTTGGCGTTACTGCCAAATCTATCTGGTGTTCACGCGGTGTTCCATGTATCTATGCTCCAGAAGTACACTCCAGATCCTACACACATGGTGAATTGGGGTGAGCTGGTAGTTGATGCAGATGAGACCTTCGAGGAGGGACCGGTGCGTATTATGGACAGCCGAGAACAAGTTTTGCATAGCAAGACTGTGAGACTAGTGAAGGTGTTGTGGCAGCACCGTGGGGTGGAGGAGGCGACATGGGAGCGTGAGGACACTATCCGAGCTACCTATCCGTTTCTGTTCGAGGATGGAGGTACATCTCTTATAGTTATAGAGTATTGAATGACTTTATGCATGTGTATATTGTTATATGTGCATGTGGGTGTAATTTCGGGGACGAAATTCCCTTAAGAGGGAGAATGTAGAACCCGAAAAAAAAAAAAAGTTAATAAATTCCAAATTAAAGGGGGTAAAATAATAATTAATTGTTAAAGTACGGGTCAAAAACATAAATTTTAAAAAAAAAATTTAGACTATATATATATAAGTGGAAGACTTTTGTCTTCCACTTTTGGTTTTCTTCTGGAGAGGCGGCGAGACAGAGAGATAGAAAAGAGAGAAAGAGAAAAAAAAAAAAAAAAGTTAGACCTCCTGATCTTCTTCCTCAGATCTACGAAAATTTAACCGTTAAATCGCTTCGGGCCAAGAATTATAGTTGCTCTACGCAACGAGAGCTACGCAACCACACCAAAGATCGAATTTTTCTCCAAAAATATCAAGTACAAAAATTTAGGCCTAAGGCTTGAGAAGCTGAATTTGGGCTTTCCTTGAAGTCTACTACGTGGGTTCACGCTACGAGAGGTAGGGTTTCCCCTATTTAGATGTAATTCCAACCTAAAATATGGTATATAAAATGGGTAGGCTAAGGATGTATATCACAGATTAGGCCTTGACTAGTGTAACTAGTGGGTCAAATATAGAATTTATAATTAACCTTGTAATTAGTAAAATCCTATTGCAATTAACTTGGTGTAAGTTAATGTTAGTGGTTTAAAGTATGTTAATTGTACATTAGCATGACTTGATGTTTTAATGGCATATCAAGTTTAATAAAATTATTAGCTTGTTATGTGATTATGAAATAATATGTATGTTAAGTGATTATTTAGCATATGATTATTGTGGTGGACTTGTACTTATGTTTATAGAATTAATAAACATGTTGTCATGTTGGAAGTACTAAACATGTTATTTGTGTAAATTGATTTGGCCCTCTAGGTGTTTGTTTAAATGCCTAGGTGACTACAAGTATGTTAGTTGAGTTGATTATCTTATATAAAATGCTTGAGATTGTGTTGAACATGTCATTATATTTCATTCATTATGTAATAATAGACATTGTAAATAGTATCAAAGACAATTGCATATTATATTGCATTATGCATGGGTTGCACTACATTCATGGGCACTGACATGGGTGGGGGTGTATGCATGGTATGAAATCAATCACCACATAGGTAATTGATCGTGGACTCGGAAAAGTTGCACCAAGGTCCGACTGAGTCGCACGGGAAATTAAATGGATAAACGTGTCGGGAATAGCAAGAAGGGCTAGATTCTCCCTCGGGTGCAAGACCCGCTTACTTGGTTTATACACTTTCCGACGGTGCAATTCCGGAAAAGTGTAACGGCAGAAACGGAGCAGCAGGTGGGATGTCCAGAAAATCCGTTGATGGTTGGTGTCCCATTGGTGTAATACCATAAATCATCTCCCCACAAAGACACAAAAAAATGAATTAATTAGTCATTGAGTGTACATAACACTAATGACGGGGGCTTGGAATGCCCGGATACATACGCATGACATTGCATGTGTTATGGGAGCTCAGGATGGGACTCGGTATTGGTATTACTTGCATAAGTCTCATCTCATGGCATGACATGATTTATGGCATTTGTTCATAATATACATATTTGAATGAATGCATGAAATGATTGTTGCATGTGACATTTCATATGCATTTAGGTTAAAATGTATTCTCTATAGGAGTTACCCTATTGAGCGTTGGCTCACCCTTTATGGGAACATTTTTCAGGTATCGCCCAGGCGTCCACCGAAGGCGAGGCCATGGGCCCGCTTTGACGACAGAGCCGGTCTATGGCTCTTATTTTGACTTTGCAGTCTCTTGTATATGTTTACTTTTGGCCTTGTATAATTTTTGGAACAAAAACTTGTTTATATTTAAAAGGCATGTATATGGGACTCTTTTGAGACATTTATTTTTTTATGAATGAATGTACGTAGTGATGATGATTATGGTAGTATCCAATACTATGCAATTGAGTATGGATGAATGGACCCGGTGTGGTCAATGTTGTAGGATTGCACAGGTTGCGTTTTGGGTAGAGCTCCCCGTACAAAGGAGACTCTGCCGAATTTTGTTAAGT
This sequence comes from Ilex aquifolium, assembly GCA_951799425.1. Lineage (NCBI taxonomy): Eukaryota > Viridiplantae > Streptophyta > Magnoliopsida > Aquifoliales > Aquifoliaceae > Ilex > Ilex aquifolium. The sequence continues at coordinate 24,127,173 of OX637396.1, read as the reverse complement.
TATGGATCCCGGTAAATGGGGCATAACAGCGTGGTATCGAATTACACGGTATTCCGCGGGTTGATGGGTGATCAACCGGATAATTACAGACACCCGGATTTTGGGGCGTCACAATTTTAGTCCACACACTACATGAGAGTTATGTGACCATTTTAAAAGTGAGGAGTTATGTGCAGAAGGGCCTAACCACAGGAGGGTAGATTAAATTTTTGCCCTAAAACTATTATACACTTGTTTGCAGCAGCAGCAAACCACTCTTAAAGAAATGTGAGCATAATAGTCTTTCCCTCTCAAACTAGCAATTCAAGTATAGATCATTTTGAATAAAACTACAGTGATGCTTACATTCCTATAGACAGATTATATTTTTAACCAGTAGGGAAGGCTCATTATGGTATCAATAAACCTCAAGATAGGTGAAATTCTAAGGTATCTACACTAAGAATGACCAAAAATTATTAAATAAACCAAATATGAACAGTCAATACCAATTTGAAGAACACAAGACAACAGCTCTACGCTGCCAGTTTACAAATTCAAAGAATTTGTAACAATTCAAGTATGCATCATTTTGAATAAAACTATAGAGATGCTGACATTTCTGTAAACAGATTAGATATTTTGACCGGTAGGGAAGGTTCATTATGGTGTCAATAAACCTGAAGATAGATGAAATTCTAAGGGTATCTTCACTAAGAATGACCAAATCTTATGAAACAAACAAAATATGACCAGTCAACACCAATTTGAAATACATATAACGACAGTTGTACGTTGCAGTGTTACAAATATGAAGCGTTTGGGACAATGTAGGATAAACAGAAGGAGAAGATGAATATTAACAGGATGCCAATGGTACTCACATGATGAGCAGCAATAACCTGCATGAAAATATCTGCCTCAGCCTTCAAATTCTGCATTTCTGGAGGTCCATCAACACAGACATCACATCTGCATAGAAGATGTACAGTAGAAACATTATCAAAAGATAAAAACAAGAAAGAAAAGAGTTTGTTGCAGATGCGGATATGGTAGAAATTCTGGCAAATCATGACTGTGGAAACCAAGACCAACAACATTCACAGTTGTGGGAGTTCTAGGGCCTCAAGTTTGAGAACTAGCAAGGCAGGAGACACTATCTTGAAGCCCAAATCATTTTTATCAATTTATGATTTTTCCCTATCAAGTGTATAACTATCAAAGGAGAGCGATCTAATTATCGAAGCTATGTAAATCACTGCCTGAAAGGAAAGAATCATGACATACAAGAGGCACTTCTCATAGCTGAACTCCTCCCCAAAGTATTCCACGAGTGTTTTGGATCGACAATAAGATGTGTTCATTCCATATCTGCAGGGGATCCAAGGAAATGTGAAATGGCATGTCAAGAAATAGTGAGAACAAGTGTAGATATCAAAAAGACATATTTCATACTAACCTGAAGCAGTCAAATAACATCTTATTTGCTTGTTTTTTCTGTTCTTCGCTTCTTCGACTTGGCAAAAGTGTTGGTATTCGGGAAAGGTTTGCATATAGAACTGCTTGACAAGACAAGAGTAACCAGATAGGAATACATGTAGTGTCTTACTTAAACTTTTGAAATTGGCAACAACATTCCTTCTCTGCCATGCCAGGCAAGGCAAATATAATTTTTTTTTTGTGTACATATAGGCTTTAAGAAGGGATTAAGAGTTCCAAAGCTAAATTAAGGATATTTTTTTCGCACCGCAAAATAAAGAATATATTTTTAGATAGTTCATGGTCAACACCAACCATAGAACCTTTTGTTTAGTTCAGCCAAAAGTTTTGCAACCATCAAGCTAGCATTATTAAGATAAAATTAAAAATGACCCTAACCGCAATCCGCTAATTTTCCATCCCGACCAGCTCGGCCTGCTTCTTGATAATATGCTTCCAAACTCTACAAGTAGAATTAAATAATTATAAGAAGCTTGAACAATATACAGACGAAAAACAAATTATCTGCAAAGAAAGATGTTGGGCAGTTGCAATACTCAAAATAGATAACAGACAATAGAAAAACAAATGAGAAACTGTAAAAGAAAAAGAAAGTCAATTGAAATGGACTGTTGAAGTATATGTTTTGTATTGCAGAAGCAGCCAAGATTATAAAGGCACCAATAATTAACACCCAAACAAAAATCAGAAACATCCAAAAAAATTACCAGATATCTTATGCCGGGAGATATACCTGTGGCCAACCATAATGAATGATCCTTCGGACATTTGATTTATCGATACCCATCCCAAAAGCAATTGTAGCAACAACAACCTGGAGGCCAAAGAAACAAGTGATCAAAATGTAAACTACATTTCTACAATATCCACATCCAGTTACAAAGCAAAATAACACGAAGAGTGAGAAAATTGCGTCATTTGCAGCCATAAATTGTCCATCCTAAGAGCAAATAAGTTTCCATGGACCAGTCACAAAACCAAATGTCATAATGTGGACACCATAAGACAGTTATTTGTATTTTTTCAGATGTACATACTAGTGTTTTTTTTTTTTTTTTGATATAGACAGTCCAAAGTTACCGGAAAAAACCAACACCTTAGCAATTTTTCATTTTCAGATGACCTCTCCCAAACCATGGAACCTTTTCTTCCCAAAACAAAAAATCCAGTCACCCAAAAATTTTCCCCCATAAATTTCGTTTCAAAACATCCGAAACGTTTCCGTTTCCATGGAAACCGAAACGAATCATTGATTGAATATCAAAATTCATATGTTCCAAGGTGTTTCGGTAGGTTTCAACCAACGTTTCGGTATGTTTCGAGCAATGATAATGTATAGAATTTTGAAACAAAAAAACATTTTTCAGAAGTGTAAGAATCAGAAGGCAAGCACAAATGAAGAGTCCAATGCTTGTACAATGAACTTAGTTACGTATTCTTCCTGATCCAAACTTCTGAGATAACCATGGTTTAAGAAGCCAAGCAATTATGGTGGTATTTGGACCACTGTTTTGAAAAGCGCGCCTAGCAGAGAGGCGACCCAGGTGAGTCAAAGGGAACTTCAAAGAGGAGAGGAATAAGCAGACCAAGGATGAAGCGACCCAGGCGAGCTCCTGAGTGAAGTTTTTAAGCTGCTATCTTTGTCTATTATGGTCGCTAGATTGATCAATTGGATCAAAAATTAGATATGTCAATAACAGTTGATTGAGCCTTATCCATATATATGTAGACTAACCCTAATCGACAGAAGAGTTCTATCCTACTCTTCGCGACACTCACCAGTCAGTATTCTTCTTCTTCTTCTTACATTCTTCTTATTTTTCTATTATCTTCTTCTTCTTCTTCTTCTTGCTTCCAGAAAAATATCTGCTACAACTCCCCAGTGATCAAATTTGCTGCTGCTTCTTTGTCTTCTCACCAGGTTCATGGGTTTCTTCTCCTCTTCTACTTCTTCCCCTCTTTTTCTTCTTCCGTGATAGTGGAACTCAACGATCACTGTTTTTTTTTTCTGTGATGGTTTTGCATTTTTGTTGAAGTTTGGTAAGTTCAAACTCTGTTTTTGACTTTTTTTGCCAATGTACTGGTCATATTCTGAAACTATGTTTATATTCATTTATGAAGCTCTAGGCATATTATGGTTTAGGTTGCATTAAAATATTTAGTATTTATGGAGTTAGAACTTGAATATTTAGAAATAATTAAACTAAAATATTTGCTTCTTTTTTTGAGTAGTATGCTTCACTTCAATAAAGCGCTCACTTCACCTATGCCACAGGAGACTGGTTTGTTTCGGTTCACTTTATGCATTAAATAACATTAATTTGGACTGAAGAATTATTTGTTGGAGATTAAATCAAAGGAAACACTTCAATCGCTGACTCCACGAAGACTACAGCAGAAGATTTAAACAAATCAATAACGAGATGAAGATTGATTGATCAGAAATTGTTCTTAGTGGAGTTTGATTAACAGTCAAGATCATTGAGAGAGCTCGCTTTTCTAGTTTCTCTATTGCAGTGGGGATGGGGGGTGTTTCTTGGCTCTGCATTGTCAAGGAGGCTTGTGCACGGAGAAGGTAAGAGTTGTTCTTCAGGAAGTTTAGAAGCAAAGACTATCATCTTTGGGCCGAACTTAATTCTAACACGTTTGGGAAGTTCCTGGCAAAATCTAGAAATTAGAATCCTTTCATCTAGTAAAAGAGGCTTCATTACCGTTGCTCAAGGGATTGACTTTACTAGATGGAGAAACTTTTTGAGCATTTTGAATGGTATTTTTAAGAGTGGTAGGATTGCAGAGAATACGAAGAATTCGCAAAATACCATGAAAGTAGTGTGTGGGGGTAAGATCATCGAGAAGACAAAGTCTAAAGGTAACCTTGATTATGTTTTCGATTTTGCTAAGTGGACGAGTGCTGTAATTTGTACTAAGGAGAGCATTTTCATTCCATGGTGATGGATTTCATATGCTCTGGTTAATAAGTTTAACTGTGAAATAATATTGTATCCATTCCAAGTGAACAAGGCTACATTTTTTTGTGGGAATGAGGATTTTGCAACTGCCATTTGCAGGAGTGAAGAAATAGTTACAAAGAAATCAAGCACAGTGAGATGATTATCTGCTATGTTATGTGTTATTTCTAGACTAAAGATAGTTTTACACTTTGTGAGTATATATAAAAGTTGGGTGTAGCTATGTAACCTACCATACTACCCTATTCTGATATTTTTTTTTGGAAAGAACCCTATTCTGATAATCTTCTTTCTTTCTTCTATTCTTTTCTCTCCCTCTCAAAACCCTAACGACTTCATAACTTAACTTGGTATCAGAGCAGTGGTCCGTGACCCGAATCGAACGTCCCAAAGTCGTAACTCAGTCGAAATTTGATCTAACAGTCAACCATGGTCATTGACCTCGCCTGACATGCTGATGTCAGCAATTTGACAGGCTGACGTTAGCTTCGATGATGTCAAAATTTTTCAAAAAATAGGGCATCTGATTCGATTCAATCTCAGGAGCATTATGGACAATCCAGATTCCAGAATACACACCCATAGCTATTCTCACCCTGAGGCAAAAAGATTAATTGAATTCCGATGCAGCATACCCTTAACATACATCAAACACAGCAATTAACTTGAACACATGGAGTCCATAATACCTATCATGTATCCCTTGAAGAAGTTAAATGGTCCATACCTCCAAGTCGTTATCATGAAATTCCTTGTGCACTTGCCTCAGATGTGATTTTGGCAACTGGGGAAAAAAATAGACCCATAAATAGTACTCATCACAAAAATAGAAAACATATTCCCTATGGTAGAAGAAAGACAGCAGTGTAGCACAGATTGCTTTGGGTAATCATGATCATCTAGATTTTCAAAATACATGAATTTGGCTTTGTTTTCTGAGGCTAATTCTCAAAACTTCTGTCGCGGATTGAACATTCGGAACTAAACCATAATCCTGTAGCTTTTCCCAAGTGTTTAACCTATCTCGGATTGCAAGCGATAGAATGTGTCTAGACCCTAAAAAACATGCATTCAGTGACATAATCGCTAAAAATTCATGAGGCTATGGCCTTACAGCATTTAGAAATTGAAACTGGCAGGACCTCTCATTCGACTAAACTATTGATCTAAGTGGCTTAGACTTAAAGAACCTTATCAACCAAAAGTTACGTATTCTCCAAGTTGAATGGATCTCTAAAAACAGAAAAGTACCTTTGCATTATAAGCAGCGGCCTTTACACCAAACCTTCTTAGAAACTTCGCTATGCTTGATGTTTCTTTCCTTGTAGGAACATATATTATTGTGGGACCTTGTCCTAAAGGCCCTTGCAGAAGTTTCAGTCTTTCTTCTGGTTTTTTCGGCAGATCAAGTGTTTTAGGCAAGCCACCAATAGCTGACTCCTTAGTAGGTGAATATCCATAGAATTCACCATAGGAAACTGCAACAGTGACCATTGTGACATGAAAAATTATGTTGACAAGAGAAAGAGCTGCATAATAAATAATACATGAAAAAAATAGAAAGTAATTGTAAGACCCCGTATTATAATGAAATAAGGATAATATCATCTTAAGAATTCTCCTAAGTTAAATAAAATAATGTTAGAAACTTCGAAGCATTGTTGAAAGATTGATCATGAAGTTTGAGTTTCACACGTATTGATTTTCGTGTTAAATTTAGTTTTGGAGATGTTTAAGCTTGAGAATTATGTAAGTTTTTAAATATATTTAGGTCAAAATAAGGCTATTATTGAATCTGGAATGTCAAGAAATCTTGGAGGAGGTGAAATGAAATGTATTAGAAGTTTGAAAGTATTCTGGGGTTAAAATGTATTTTGGGGAGAAGTTAGGAAGGAAAGAATTTGACACTACCTCAGTATTTTGGTCATAATTTTTTACTCCGAACTCCGATTGACCTGATTTTTGTAGCATTAGGAAGTAGACTTCAAGGGCTACAAAAATGCATCTATTAAAATTTCGTGAATCGTCCTCTAACTAGGCCAAAATTACCTTGGAAGTCAAGGCAGAAAGTGAAATCCGTTTTGAACGGAAAAAGCTTCGTTCGAACAAAAAAGGCTCTGTTCGAATGTCCTCTAATGGATTTTCAGCGGACAGAACAAGAGATACTGGGGGCAAATCCTGTTCGAATGAGCTTGACACTGTTTAAAAGCTAGCCAGGTCTTTCGAGAGCCAAGCTCCTCGTTCGAACGCGCATGCGCAATTCTACACAATTAGGCCGCGCCTCCTAAACTGTTTTCTCACCCTATAAAAACCATAGGGACGTGTTTTATGTCTGTTTTTGTAGTTTTCAACCCTAGAAAGTCAAGAGAAGTTAGGAGAGATGAAGGGAAAGATCTTGAGGAATTAATGCATAGGAGCGATTAATTGTAGTGTAAGGTAAGAGATCTTTCTCAGACTTATTCATTAAGGCTTATTACAGATTCATCTTTGTTATTCCTATTATAATATATATAATAAATCTATAATGTATTTGCAATCTTTGAATTACATGATCCGTGTTTTGGGAAAAATTACATGTTTTACATCTAATATGTGTTCTTGATAAAAACCTTACATCTTGAATATTGGTTTCTTGAATGCTTCTTTTGTTCAAATCAAGACTTGCTTGTTTTATACAAATTTTGTAAACCTTGTTTAAGTCTGGAAAGGTTTTTCCTACTGAGCTTGTTTTGCTCGCCCCTTACATTTTTCAAATTTTGGAATTGAGGAAGATACCAATTTAGGTGAACATGAGGACTATGGGTTAGAAGCAGATCAGGATGTGGATCCAGCTTTCGAGGCTTAAGGATTTGTTTATTGATTTTAGTCATTTGGTTTACGGTGATTGAATATTGTTGATATTAATTTGGTTAGATGATGGTATTTAGTCTTATTTAAGGTTTTTGGATGTAACCCTTAATGGTTAAATTATGTTCCTTTGGGGGATTTTCAGTTTGATGAAGTTGAATGTTATGCTTGATTTAATTAATGGTATTTTTAGTTATGCTCTCATGATTGGATGGATAATAGATAATTCATGTCTATATTTGGAAAAATAGGGCATGATATTACATTATGTGGTTATGTGACCCCCTAAAGTTCGGAGGTCCTTTCTCAACCCGTTGATCTCTCATCAACCCACGAAATATCCGTAGATACCGTATAACCCGATACCACGTCGTTACATCCTATTCATCGGGATCATAACAAAACGGAATCCAGACAAAATCTCCTTTGCACGGAAGCACTACCCAATACATAACCTGTTCATATATTAATCATATGACCATTCTAAGGTCCAAACCCAAAGGTTTAGGCTTAATATTTAACCATTTAGATTATTCAAAGAAGGGAACTCAAGATGTGAAAGCTCGCCGCCAATGTTACATTTCAATTTTTCAAGTTTTTGGAAGAGATACTGATACCTCTGATACGTGGTACCGGTACGGGGTACCTGAGCCCTCTGTTTGCCAGATACCGGTACTTGTATAACTTGGTACCAGTACCTGGGCCCTCAGTCTGCTGAGCATCGATACCTCAAAGCCTAAATATCGGTACCAGAGCCCACTGTCCATCGAGGTACCAGTACCTAAGTCTAGGTACTGGTACCTGAGCCCACTGGAATCCAGGTACCAGTACTTGTAAGCCTTGGTATCAATACCTAGGCTTTCCGACAGCGTAGTACCAATGCCTATGAGCTTAGGTACCGGTACCTGAGCCCAAATTTTTTCCCAACTTTCCAATTTTCAACTCTTAATCATCCAAACTCATACAACATTCTATCCATGCATCCATTTACAACAAAACCATTGTCCAAAGAAGTCTCGTTACATGTCTTTGTCAATTACAGGTTCCTACAAGACTGCAACAAAATTACATAATTGATTACAAAATGTAATTTAAAAGCCACAATCCGGCTTTGTTATAATCAAAGACCCAAGTGAGGGCCGTCCGCCGAAGCCTGTCCAATACCTAAAATATGTTCCCATAAAGGGAGAATCACGTCACGCTCAATAGAATATCTCCTAAGGAGGCTACTCCCCAACTCAAATGAATATGAAATGTAACACGCAAGTCATCACATCAAGCATCTATTCAAATCCATACAATTCATAAATGATTGTCACTATACCATGTCATGTCATGAGATATAACTCATGCATGCAATGCAAACCCGAGCCCTCCACCAGCTCTCTTACACATGTCATGTCATGCGTATACATCAAGACATTCTAAGCCCCCTTCATTGATGTTAGACATTCAATGACTATTTTATAAAATCTTGTGTCATTCTTGGAGTAGGTATTATGGACTTCCACCAACACCTAAACCGACATGGCATCTATGGACTTCCACCAATAGTTCCACATACATCGACACACTTTATAGACTTAATACCAACGGGAGTGCTTATCCGAAACTTCCAAGTCTTGCACCCGAAGGAGAATCTAGCCCTTTTTCCTAACCTCAAAACATATTTTCACGTATCAACCCACCAAAGATGGTGTTTGATTAAAAACATGCACATACCCACACTCATGTCAAATGCCTATGAATGCGATACTACCCGTACATGTACAAAAGTAATGCACAATTACATTTCATATCATTATACAATTAAATTGTACAATTGCAATTCTATCTCAAGCTCATCATATCATATGGCATATAATGAACATATTCATTTCTTTCAACAAATCCCAAGCATGTTACATGTGACATAAATCTAATTAACATACTTGTTTTTATAAGCATTTCATCAAACATTTAATCGGCAAAATTATCAAAATTATATAGATACATAGCATGCCCAAACAACATATTCCTCATGAAATTCCAAACCAAGCATTTCATCAAACCAAATCATACAAGAATTGGTTTTGAACATATTATTTTGTCATTTTCCATATTCTAACAACCCTAGGTATGTGTGATACATGAGATTTCATCACTAACACTATACCCATTTCATATTTCAATCCTAAGTTAGAAATAAACCGCGTAGAAGAAGCCTCAATGACTCTAAATCAAGCTTCTCTAATTTTATCCCAAAATCCCGTCTTCGAGATTTTGAAGAAAACCCACAATCTTCAGTATGACCGTGTAACTTTTGTCGCGTAGAACAACTTTAACTCTCAGCCCCAAGCAATCTGACGGTTGGATCTTGACAGATCGAAGGAAGAAGATGGAGAAGGAATGCTTTTTCTCTTTTTTCTTTTTCTTTCTCTTCTCTCTATCGAAAGTGGCTGAACAAAATGGGGAGAAAATCTTATTTTTATCCCTTTTTTATACTCTCCAATGTTTGGCTCTCGTTGACTCATAAGTCCCGCCCTTTTCTGATCCGATTTTATTTCAAATCAATTAAATCTTGTCTCGTGTTATGTTCAATGTATTTTTATTGAACTAATTTTAAATTATTTCTCGAGTTTCACAAATAAATTCTGATCGCGTTTATTTTAGTCTCGCGATTCCTAATTGTCTCGTAAAACGTAAAAAATAAGACTATCTCAGAATTCGACAAAAATTGACTAGACAGCTAGATTTCACGATAGAATCCAACGGTGAAATCCGTTTCGTCATCTGAGTTCTAGAAAAATCTGGGTTTTCAACCCAACCCGTAACGACTAATTACCATTTTACCCTTTCGAATAAAATTTTAATTTTTTCCCCGGGTTTTACATGTTATATGCAATAGAAGCGAATAAAAAAATGTCAATATAAAGTCTTTGGTTTTCCACAGTTTGGGTGGGTTGAAGAACCAAAATGTTGTACTTAGCACAGAAAATGTAATTCCGTCTGGACCCAAAAAACAATTGCCTCAAAATTTGTGGTCATTTGGAGGGATTCAGATACATGATATTTCAACTCAAGGTACTAATACATATAAGAGTACTTAAATGAGCCGGATCCTCGTACTTGCCTCTTCCATGTCTCTCCCAAACACAAACGCATGAGATTCTTTAAAGCAATCTTCTCTCTCCTTTTCTCTTAAAATACCCTTGCAAATTTATCGCCTCTTCTTTTAGGTGATGAAAATCTATGCTTTATTGACAAAAACAAGATTGATTTATATTGGAGACTTACTATCAAAACCTCCCAGATGTTGAAGACATCTACGAACACAGGATACACTCCCTATTATTCTTTTTCTTTTCTTTTTTTCTTCATTTCAAGCAATATCAGCCAGAACATATATTTCATAAATAATGACAGAACCTTACCATCAAAATCATCTACATCCTGGAAAAAATCACACGCATCTTCCAGATATTCAACTGACAATTGTTCCTTTGTTGAAGCAGCTGAGCCATTTTCCTTTGGTGAACTTACTTCATCCTCATTTTCAGAAGAGATATTATCCTCAATATAGTCCACTTCACTCTTGTACATTCCATATGCTTCTGATAGGCCATCATTTGAAGTGCTACTTGACTTGTCAGAAGCATCCTCCAGATCTGGCGCAATCGATTTTTGTTTTCTATCAGACTTTCCGCTGCTGTTGTATATATCTATCAATTCATGAAAATCCTTCCCGTAAGAAGAAGGAGAAGATGTTCTGCTATGCTTTACCTGAAAAAAGGCAGAATATTAATAGCAAAAAGGTTACATTACAGATATAATCATAGACGTATATATATAGATATGTATACATATATTCATAGCCACATATTTTTCAGCTTTTGACAAGTTTATATCTACAAAAAGGTTGTGATCAAAAAAATCCGAACTCCTGCATTTAGAAAAAAATCAATTGAAGAATGCACCAGCATACACATGCACCAGGAATTTTTATGGAAACAAGCACAACCTGTAAACCACAAAGAGAGAAACACAGAACTAACTGCAAACCGAAGATTTGGCCGGAAAAATGAAGTGAGAACAATCTTTGTTTCCTCCGACATGCATAATGATTTCAGAATGTCTTCTCGAACACGCATTGTGGCAGTAGCCGTCAATGCCATCAATGGTACGTCAAACTTCAAGAATTTTAATTTGTCAGCCCTGAAGTTCTCCCTCAAAGCAGACAATCGCCTAGAACAGAATAAAAAGTTTGCTGTCAAAGAACCAAAATAACTTTTGAACTCCAAAAAAGGTTCGGTGCATGTGTGCGGATATGTGGGTGTTGAGAGGGAGAATTTCTTATGTTATATTCAAATTGGGTCAGGGGAGTTATTTGCAGAATGCTTGAACTGCGATTCACGGGTGAAACCAATCACTTGGGAGGCCATAAATACATCGAAATCATTGATAATGAAAAAGGAAATATTAAAACATAGATGCGGAACTATGATGATCAGGTTAGGTTTATCAGTAGCACAATTCCTACGGTAGATAAATTACAAGCAGCCTCCTTGCCCTGCATATGCACCATTAACTTAAGCAGTTACATTATAACACACATTTGTTATAAAAGATCCAGTTACTGCTATGCCTTTGCTTCTGGATTAAAGCACATAAACCTGCTCATGTATTTAAGAAGCACAAGGCAAATCAATAAACTGAAGCAGAATGGAGAAAACAAACCTGTAGTCAGGTCGAAAATCATGACCCCACTTAGAAACACAATGCACTTCGTCTATTGCAAACAGTGCAATTCCACGAGTTTCTGCAAGATTCTGAAGTGGTTTTATCAGTCTGCAGGAAAACAAATAGCATTTTATTTGTCAAAAAACACAACAGGCACGCCCTCCCAAGAAAACAGAAGCATCAGGTGGGATCATAAACTTTCTACCTTAAAATTGTCTCTGGGCAGACATAGATAATGTCATAAATGCCTCCCATTGCTTTCTGCTCAACACTACGGTCAATTTGTCCAGATCCAAGAAAGCAAGCAGACACACCATGTTTTGCCAGCTTCAAGCACTGATCATGCATCAAGCTTATCAAGGGTGAAATCACAATAACGACTTTCCCTGTCAACAATGCCGGGATCTGAAAACACAGAGATTTCCCTACAAAAAGGTAGTAGCTTTGAAACAATTGTGACACATAAACGCACTTAATAGAATGTTAGCATATATCACAGGAATAGGGCAGGAAAAGAAAAGCACCAGATCCTGTCGCTGCAAGAACAAGGGTGTCCTGGTGGGCTAGCCAAGCTGCCAGGGCTTCCTTTTGGAAAATTTTCAGGGATGGATATCTAAAATGTCGGTGCAGTACACTATTGGCCTTCTGTTCCCAATCTGGTCCAATGTCATCTGTTTTGCAATAAGATGGCATTATGGGCGCTTTTACAGGGATTTTCAGATAAGTGTCCATCACAGGAAAAGGTTCATTCGGTCTTTCCACAGGCCTAGGCAAGACCTCTGATCCAGAGGCCAATACATCAGATTCAAGAGTGATCTTGCTTCTTTTGAATTTTCCTGCTGATTGTAGATGTTCTATTATGCTTGATTGCCGCATTCCGCCAGAAGTTCCTAAGGAAGAGGAGGCTCTCTTGCCTAGAGCTGTACCAATGCTGGTGAAGCATCTAGAACTACTTGATGCACTGGCACTGTTTCTACGAGATCCGTTCAAGATAAACTCAATTGCACCATCCAAAGATGGACCCACTGCTCTTATGGCTTCAGTAACTTCGGAATACTCAAATCCCATATCAATCAATTCCGCAATAACTTGGTCAGAAGCTATGTTTTTGGCATCCATAATGTGAAAACTATTTCCAGGAAAAAAAATTAAAAGAAAGGAGAACACTCATAACCCCATAGGTACAAATGCAAAAACAAAACTAGTAGGAATTTTAATGGAGACTCACTAGGAGAATCTGAACTACACAATTATCAATTGCCAGAAAATTTTAGTATGCATTAAAAGATTAGAATTTTTTTTAACTCTGGTTAAAGATAATTTAGATGATAGTTATTCAGAGGATTCAAAACATACAAGAATCCTTGAAAATTAAGAGCAATATGACCAGTTGTAAATTGAACTGGTGCTCCTATGCTCCATTTGGTTGCCGAAATACAGTAATAAATGAAGTAAAATTTGAATGTAAGATTCTACACTCTCTGGACCAACAAAGTTATAACTTGCACAAGTATCTAGAATTCAAGTTGAGATAAAGGATTCAATTTTCAGAAAGCATACAACGTTAAACCATACAATTCGATATTTTTCCATTTTCATATTCAGTATTTCCTCAATTTACTGAGCACAAGTATAGAATTTCCACAAACCCGTTTGCCATAAGCAAGGGAAACATGAAACCAGAAGCCGGCAAGTGTGTATATGCATGTGGCGCGTGTTTAGGGTGTCTGCATTACAGCTCTAAAAATTCTTTTCAAGACCTTCTTACATGAGTTTTTTTCACAATGGATTTGTAAGAGAAATAGATCATTTACGGGATGATTTAAGAAAGGGACTTCATGAAATGCCCCCGCATAACAGGGTTAAAGAAACCAAATAATTCATGCCAATCGAAATATAAACACAAACATATATGTTTTCGGATGAATGCAATACCTATTCGAAATGATTGGATTGATAAATATAAAAAAAGCAACTGTAAACCCTAGAACAGCCGAGCCAGCTGAGTCGTGTACAAAGACCGCGCCAAATACCAAACTTGAATGCAACCAAAAGAACGCGACAGATTGCTTCTTGGGAAAGGATAGACGACGTCGTTCGCACTCTTGGTGGTCCAATTCAATGAGTAATGAGATGCGTAATGAGGCTGTCCAATTGATTTAATAATATGGGTAAACCATATAAATGGCCCCTGAACTTTACTGTTTGTTTAAAATTGTACCCTGAACTTTTATTTTTTTGTTTTTACCCCTTGAACTATTTAAATTATTTTAATCAACACCTTCCGTTAGATTTCAGCGTTAAATAGGTAACGGCAACTGAAGATGGCATGTAGTGAAGGGCAGTTTCGACATTTCACCTATTAAGAGTTTAGGTGTCAAAATTCCCTCGCTTCAACTCCTGATGCTCTGTTTTATTTGACTCATGCTTTGTTCTGTCCAGTTGAGAGAGAGAGAGAGGAAACCAAGCCATGGATGTTTACTGTCACTGTGGGAGAAGAGCAGTGATGAAGACGTCTTGGACTGATATTAACCCAGGCATGTGGTTCTTCTCTTGTTACATGTCCATGGTAAGTTTCTAACATATACAACCTGGACTGAAACCAAGTCATGGATGTTTACTGCCACTAATGTTCTTCTCTTGTAAGTAATTTACAAATTCTAACATATCTTATATGCTTCGTGTATTTGTAGAATGGGGGTTGCCGATTCTTCGACTGGTACGACCCACCGAAGTGTCCTCGTGCGCGACAGATAATCCCAGGACTTATAAAACGAGTTTCAGTTGCAGAGAAACAAGCTAGCAAGCAAAAAAGAAGAGAGTGTTTCATGTGGGTTACATTGCTAATTTCATGGTTGGTAGTGTGGGCATTATCCAGCAATGGATATGGTGGAGAAGCATCAACAAGCTTAGACAGCTAACTTGAACCGACTGTAAAATTTGATTAAGAGAAATTGCAGGAGAAAGTGCTAAATGTGTAAAAATTGTGGTTGTAATGGGAATGACAATATGAATTGTTTGTATTGTATTGATGGTTTGTTAAGTTAGTAAGGATGTAATGTTAATTAGTAATGGAAAGATGTAGTTGGTGTATTTGTTTGAGTTTCTTATTAGTGAGTGATGGTACCACAAAATGTCTATGGATGAGCTCGGTAACCCAGGTCATGCTACCCAGCTCGGGAGCTCATCTCATCAATATTATTTGCAGACCTCAATTTTAGACATCAATTCCTTGTGTCCATATCTCGAGAAAGTTTGTGCAAATGACAACTGGATCCCACCAAGTCCCTTTTTTCTGGTATCAATCACCCAACAGGCGCAAGTCTCGTTGCGCAATAAGGGGCAACCGTTATAAGGGAGGGGCGAGGATCTCGCCCCAGATCAAGCAAAGCCCAGGAACAACTATAAATAGGAGGCAAAGCCCTCGAGAGTGATATAGCCATGGTAGCCTTACAAAATACTCTTTGTAAAACTCACACAGTTACTAATATAATCAAGAGCAAAAGACTCCCTTGAGAGTGAATTAGTCGAGCTCCCGAGCTGGTGAATCACTATAAACACTATACGTAATCACCCACTAATCTCAAAACCCTATCCTTAGAGCTTTGGAGCTTAGACCGAACTGAATCCGACTATTCAGTGTGTTTGATTCTAACACCATTACTCAGGCGTGTTAAGCACATCATTAGTTGGCGCTGTCTATGGGAACAATTGTTTCCCGTTAAAAATATACTGATTTTCTTCAGTAATTGATGATTTTCACACGCAACATAAGCAGAGGAGAAACGAATCTTCCTCAATTATAGAACCAACAAGAAGCTACCACTGGGAGGCAGCAAGAAAATTCTCATGATTTCGCACCTGAAGTTGATCCCCCCATAGTGAATCTCGCACCTAACAACGAACTGGAGGCCCTTCGCCTAGCCAATCAACGTCTCCTCCAACAGAATGAGGAGTTGCTGAATATTCTTCAGTATCCCCAAAGAGCGCAGCCAGCCCAAGGCGATCCCCCTCAGAGGGAACAACAGTACAACAACCCCCTGAAAGACATCACCGAGAGAGATGAACGCAGCCAAACTGTGGGCAATGCCCATCGTCGAATTCATAGGAATGAGGACGACGAGGTAGTGCAAAGTCAAAACAAGGAAGCTCGTAATAATAAATTTCCTCTATTTCAACAGGAAAGGAAAGAACAATATTGGGAACAACGCTTCAAAGATATTCAACATGAAGGAGGCTGTTAAAAGCAAAACTCTAGTGACTATGGATGCCTTAGTTCAACAGACTGAGTCCCCATTTACCGCGCATGTGTTGCACTTTTCGCTTCCACCTAAATTCAGAATGTCCTAGATGGAGGCTTTCGATGGAACAAAAGATTTCATGGACCACCTCAACACCTACAAGAATCAAATGGAGCTACATGAGTACCAGGACCCAGTACGATGCCAAGCATTTGCCATCACTTTAAAAGGTTCAGCAGGCTGACCCCGGTATCCATCTCATCCTTCAGAGAGCTCTCCGTCTCCTTTGTAGCGCACTTTATAGGAGCTCAAACTTATTAAAAACCGAGTTATCACCTGTTGAATGTGAAACAGGGACCCAATGAGAGCCTGCGGAGCTATGTTTAAAAGTTCAACTCAGAATCCCCGAAAAGTGGATGTCTCTGACGAGAAACTCACCATCACTGCCTTCATTGCTGGGTTGGGAATCCAATCAAAGGACCTGATGTTCTCCATCTCCAAAAACCCACAAGCCAGTATGGCAGAAATTCTCGCCAAGGCAGAAAAGTACATCAACGGCGAGGAAGCACTTCTCTCAAAGGTAGGGAGCTCGTTCACGTACAAGGAGAAGGTGACAAAGAGGGACCGAAGTCCCAGAAAGGAAAGAAGTCGAGATAGATCTCCACGAAGAGATAGGCACCGTTCTCCAAAAAGGAGAGGAGACGTCAGAGACCGCCTTGGCCTACCACCGCAAGAACTGTAGCCAAGATTTGCACCTCGGCAGTACACTCCCCTCACAGCCACAGTGTCCTATGTCCTTTATGAGATGCAGAACGAAAAATTCTCAAGGTGGCCACCTCGAATGAAGGCAGATCCCGCGAAAAGGGACACAACGCAATACTGCGAATACCACAGGGACCACGACCATCTCACTGATGACTGCATCCAATTGAAGAAGGAGATCGAGTTCCTGATTCAACAGGGATAATTACGTCGCTTTGTGACGCAAGACAATCATAACTGAGCTCAACTACCTCTAGTACCTCAACAGCAAGTCCCTGCGCAACATCAACAACCTCTAAGAGAGATCAGAGTGATATCCGGAGAATTCGCTGGGGGCGGGGAATCTAGCTCAGCCAGGAAGGCTCACATGCGCAAAGTCAGAACTGAGGAGATGTTGGAAGTACACACTGTGTCCAAAGCACCTCGGCTGAACATGAACATCATTTTCTCAGATGTAGACCTGGAAGGCTGCTAGCATCCCCACGATGACCCCTTGGTGGTAAGGACCATCATCGCCAATAGAATCATCCATCGAGTCCTGATTGACAATGGGAGCTCTGTTGACATCATCTTCGCATCTGCCTTCAACAAGATGAATATAAGTAGAGACAAACTTGAGCCAGTAAGGACTCACTAGGATTCTCAGGGGAAATGGTGCTACCCTTGGGTTCAATCCAACTCGTGCTCACTATGAGAGATCCTCATTGCCAATCCACTACCACTGTGAGGTTCCTAGTAGTTAATGTTCCCTCAACATACAATGTCCTGCTAGGAAAACCCTCCCTCAATGCTCTTAGGGCCATTCCATCTGCATACCACCTTGTCGCGAAGTTTCCCACAGAAAATGGCGTAGGAATGGTCTGAGGAGACCAGCGTGTAGCCCGGGAATGCTATATGGCGTCAATGAAGAAGAAAAATGTCGAGAATATCCAGTTGGACGAGCTAGACATGAGAGACGAGCAAGAAAAAAGGTCAACGTCTTTAGAAGAGCTAGAGCCTATCCAACTTGATAAGGAGCCGGAACATTTGGTGTACGTAGGATCTAAACTAACTGGAGAAGTTAAAAACCTCCTTATTCAATTCCTCAGAAAGAATATGGAGGTGTTTGCGTGGAAATAAGAGGACATGCAGGGGATCGACCCTTCAGTCATCACGCACAAGCTCAACATGAATCCAACATTTAAACCCATCAAATAGAAGAGGAGAAATTTTGCCTCAAAACGCCAAAAAACAATCAATGAGGAGGTTAGCAAACTTCTCTACGCCAAAGCCATCAGAGAGGTAGACTATCCGATTTGGTTGGCCAATATGGTCCTCGTTAAGAAATCAAACTGCAAGTGGCGCCTCTACATCGACTTCACTGACTTGAATCGAGCTCGCCCCAATGACAGCTTCCCTTTACCTCGGATTGACCTGATCGTAGATATCACAGCTGGGCATGACCTCCTCAGCTTTATGAATTCTTTTTTTCTGGGTATAACTAGATCAGAATGGACCCCAACGCCAGGAGAAGATCTATTTTGTGACTGAACAGGGGACATACTACTAACAAGTCATGTCATTCGGACTAAAGAATGTTGGAGGTACTTATCAACGTTTGGTAAATCGAATGTTCTAAAAGCAGATCGGAGCATCAATGGAGGTACACATTGACGACATGATGGTGAAATCATTGAAAGTTGAGCACCATATTAGACACCTTGAAGAATCTTTTCAAATCCTCAAGAAATACCGGATGAAGCTCAACCCAGCCAAATGCGCCTTTGGAGTCTTCGCTAGAAAATTCTTGGGCTTCTTAGTAAACAACAGAGGAATAGAGGCAAACCTAGAAAATGTCAACCACCTTCCAACACAAGGGAGGTCCAACGCCTAATAGGAAGTATAGAAGCCCTAAGTCGCTTCGTCTCTAGATCAAGCGACAAGTCCAGCACCTCAGCTCATACCAAGGTCAGGTTCCTGATCTCATACTTCAAGGAGAACTAAGATCTCCTCGAAGCAAGGGACAGAGAGGGAAATAGAAAGAATGAAAGAACACAACACAACAATCAGAAGTACATCAATTTAAAAGTAAAAAATACATGGACAAAAACAACATTTTCTTATAAAGAGCTGGTTGCAAAATCCTTTACAAAAAAAAAAAAAAAAACAGAAGTCTTAAGTGCCTGCAGTAGAATCCGGGATCTCAGGTAGCCCAAGCAACTCGGGAATCTCAGGAATAGCAGCTGATGTGGAATCAGCAGGAGCCTCAGGCAGCTCAGGAAGTTCAGGAGGAATATAAATAATGGCTGATGCAGAAGGAGCCGCAGGAGTAAGGACCTTGGCTGGGGAAACATACGCTTCGACACCCACAAGGGCAGGGACCTCGGCTGATGAGACAGATACCTCGGCACCTTCAAGAGCAAGCTCAGAAACGGTAGCAACCAAGACCTCAGCCTCCTCATCAGCGCATGATACCTCCTTCTCCTTATCAGAAAGGGGATCAAACTCAAAATCTAGGTCTAGATACTTCGCCGCAGCTTGATCCTGAAATACAAGGTACCTAGTAGCCCAGTTAGTGGTGGCTTTATCCTCTAACTTAGAAATTATAACATCCTTTTTCTTAACGGCAGCCCTCTCAGAATCAATCTCCCTTAGCAGAGTTGTGTTCACCTCAGCCAAGATTTCATACTCCTTTTTCATTGTCTCGAAGGATTCAAGGGCCTCAAAGGCATCTTTACGAGCCTAGAGAAAGATATCCGTCTTCAACCTGAGTTCTTCCTTGGTCTTCCTGGCCTTATCCTTTGTTTTTTCTTTCTCTACCTCTAAAACTTTATTGGAGGAGGTCATCACCTCAAGCCGAGCTTGCAACTCCTACACCTGGTCCTTGAGGTCATTGTTAGAAAAAAGCCAGCTCGACAACCTTAAGCTCCGATGCCTTCGATGCCTTTTGAGCTTCCTGGGCTGTACTTTCCAAAGCCCTGATCAGGCTCACCAGGGCACTCACGTGAATGACCAACTGAGAGAAAATACAACCAAAGGATAGAGTTAGAGCAAGGCAACAACACAGAACAAAAAATGAGATCAGACGAAATCAAAACTTACTAAAGTGGCATCAAACAAAGCAGTAATGACAGAAGTGGAAAGGGGCATGGCAGCAACCTCCTGAATATCAGACTTAGGGATAATAGGGGCAATGACCTCTACAACAAGTTTCATATCCCTTATCAGTGAACCCTCGCTCTTCTTCGCCTTCATGCCCTCCACTAGCAGGTGGCGAGTCTTCCTAGCAGGTTTAGGAGAAGGAGGTCCACGCAAGATATGGGCAATTGACTCCAAAGCCCCCTCAACCTCTGCCGATGAAGGAGATGTTGAGGTCCCAGCTTGCTCAGAAACCCCTTCAGAGGGGAAAGACAAGGTCCTTTGAGGAGCTGAGGTCAGCACGATTTGCGGTGAGCTCAGCGAAGGCACAGAAACCACAGGGGGAGGGGAAAGAGAATTAGGAGGCCCTTCTATCCTAGGCACCTTTGCAAGGGCAGCTGGGTCACTTCTTGACTCGACCTCAGCCTTGTGTTTTTCTCCACTCCTACTCTTCCTCAGCAGGGCAACCCTTACTTTCAAAGCTTCAACATCTGGAGCCATTGAGCTAGAACCTAGAAACCCAAAGCAAACGGATCATAAAGGAGAAAGACGTAAAATAAAATTTAAGGATAAAAGGGAGGAAGTGTTACCTGCAACCCCCTCTGCACCAGCAATAGAAATATGAATATGAGTCTCTATAGTCACCTCGGGAGGGCTGAGCCCTAGCTTGGTAAGCGTAGAATGCTTGATCAAGTCAGAATACTTCTTTGGACTACAATCTTCAAGCCCTAGCAAAGCAAGTCTGTCCTCAGCTCCTAGCTTAGGGCGAATACCTGAAACCACCCAAGGGAATGAGGTCACTAAATAGAAAAATAAAAAGAGACAAGTTGAGCTCGCCCTAAAATAAGGACTAACCCAGGTTGTTAGGACCTGACCAAGAGTGTGGGACATGAAGGGTATCATTGACATTGTTCAGATCAAACTCTCATTTCTTCTCCAACACGAAGAAGAACAGTTTCTTCCAGTTCTTGTGAGAGCTGGATAGATCAGTGATCAAGGCTGGGGTCTTCACCCGTTTGGAGATGTACAAAGAGCTGTCAAGTTGGAACTTGACATTGAAATATTTCATGAGCAAGGGAACTGAGGGGGTACCGATCTTATTTTTCTTAAAGAAGACAAGGAGGCCCACCAGGACACCCCAGAAGTTGGGGGAGATATGAGCAGGCCAGACGTTGAAGTGCTGAATGACATATTTGATGAAGGGGTGTGTGGGGAACCTAAGCCCATTCTCTAAAGAAGCTACGAAGAAGCAGGTCTTCCTAGGGACCTCAAAATCATACATAATATCCACAGAAGGGATCTAGTAGCGCATGCTCCTGGAAAAACCAAACCTTATAGACAAGACACTCATAAGAGGAGGTGTAACCTCACTATGACCAATAAGGTCTGAAGCGCGAGGAACGGATCCGGAGCCCTCAGCACTACCTGAAGGTCCAGCTTTACTTTTTTTAGCCATTCCTTTTTGAGATCGCTTAGAACTTGAAGAAGACTCTGGTAAAGTTAGAGGCGTCTCTGCCCTCTCTACGACATCAACCATAGGGAAGTTGTCTATTTCATCACCAATATCCCCCAGGTCCTCCTCTTCTATATCTGGGGACCTATCACCCATGAGAGAAACAAACGAGGTTGTAGCTTCGAAAGAGGCAGACATAACTGGGCAATAGAAATGAAGGTTGAAAGAACTGTAAAGAGGGGGAACACAAGTAAAGCAATCCCTAAGGGCTTAGGGGTTAAAACATCAGCGACAAAAGAGAAAGAATCTGACAGTAGAGTAAGGATCCAAGAAGAGAGGAAGAAAGGACAAGGTAAGACCTCGATTCCTAAAGTAACAAAAGCGAAAAGTCTAGAAATTAAATAACCACCTTGAATTCGAGGAATCTAGAACAAAAGAAAGGAATAGGGAACAGAGCAAGGGACGTACCGAGTTGAGAATGATCGACAAACTAGGAACCAAGAGACAGTCTGAACAGATTAGGCTAGCCACGCAAAGCCTTCGGAGAAATTGAGAATTTTTCTGAAAACCCTAGATCCTCGGCGAAATTGGGGAGACGAAATTGTAGGGGGAGAAGAGATAAAGTAGAGTCAGGATACAAAATGTGAAGAGGGTTTGAAGAAATGAAAGGCGATTTTTTGTCTACAACCGCATTTAAAGCCAAGAGAACGTGGACCCTCGAAATAAGGGACGTGCACAAGACACGAGAAAAACATGATTACACAATCGTCATAACCGTCAGAATGAAGTCCCATCGTACACGAATTGAGGTCGACCTAGACAACCTTACTCATGGCATAATCCCTGCTCAAGTCAAACTGTTTGACCAGGGACTGGGGGGAAACTGATGGTACCACAAAATGTCTAAGGATGAGCTCGGTAACTCAGGTCATGCTACCCAGCTCGACAGCTCAGCTCATCAATATTATTTACAGACCTCGATTTTAGACCTCAACTCCCCGTGTTCATATCTCGAGGAAGTTTATGCAAAGGACAACTGGATCCCACCAAATCCCCCTTTTTTGGCATCAATCACCCAACAGGCGCAAGTCTTGTTGCGCAATAAGGGGCAACCGTTACAAGGGAGGGGTGAGGATCTCGACTCAGATCAAGCAAAGCCCAAGAACAACTATAAATATGAGGCAAAGCCCTCGAGAGTGATATTGTAACGCCCCAAAATCCACCCCTGGAAGGCATTACTATCTATAACCATTCATATCATGAGAACAACTAATGAAATCCATAAATAAACAAAATTTCATTTGTCATCTTTAATAACTAAAGTATCATCCAAAATAAATATGCCCAAAACATAGCAATTACATCCAAAAATCAAATATTATCTTGCTGCAGAATAAATAAAACATTATTCTTAATATTGTCTCATAATCAGCCTCCCAATCTAGAACATAACGAAAATATCTCTAAACGTCCATCTCGGGATCCACATTCCCATCAATCTGAGCTTCCCAATTCAATTGTTCATCCAATTGAGCTCTTCCTCTAGATAATAATCTAAAAAAGATGTTGTTTGTATGGGGTGAGCACTAAGCTCTGTAGGAAAATCCTCTCAAGCTCGAACAAAGTTTTGAAAACATATAAAACAGGTCCGTCTCATTTTAATGTGAGAACCCTTTTAATCACCACAACCAAAATCACCCATGAAGATTGATGTTAATTAATCTTCAATTAATTCACTCAAACAATCAATGTCAAGGCGATCCCAAAAACTCAAAACCAAACACCACTTTGATTTATATATCAAGCATTCAAATCATCAAACACGTAGTGTGCATGTGTGTGCTAACAATTACAAGTGTATAAGCATAAACAATAAATAACACAAGTGATTTGTTGACACGAAAAATTCTACTTGAAAAAAACCTCGGGGAACCACTCGAAGTTCACCAAAACCTAATCCACTACTTACAAAGTCAACATAAAAGTACTCAAGTCTTATACCTCAGTCAATACTATGACTAGATGTTCCTTTCCTTATTGTTTCTCCACCAAGGGCCCTCATTCGACGTCCTGTGTGGCTTCACTTGGACTCCACACCACATGGTCCATCTAGGCCTAGAGCAATCATGGGCATGCCAATGATTCCCGATATACACACACCAATGGATTTGTCAAACCATAAAGATCTTCAACTCCAATTTGTGAGGTTAGGTAAAATATATATTGGTAGCCTTAGATCTTAGGGATCTTGGTTAGTGGTGGAAGCTCTTAAGGTAGAAGATGGATTTTCTCTCTTAGAAATCTCACAAGAGGCTTAACTAAGCTGTGAGAAAGGCTCTTCCCATTTATAGGTCCAGAATAAGAGTAGTCTTGATCAACAAGAAAACTCAGATTCGCGAATGACCACTCGATCAATGGGAAGATGATCATAGGGCAGTTGTCAACTGAATGAAAATCACATTTCAATCCTAACCAAGAGTACTAACCGCTCGAGCGACCATGTGGGACCGCTCGAGCGAGCCCAATACTCCCTTTGTGGTCTTTTCCCATTTTATTTTCTAAGTCATAAACAGACTGCTCTAGTGAAGGCTAGCGAGCATAGATTGGTCTCTACTAGTTTTTAAAGCATAAAACCAAGCAAAAACTTGTCCTTTTGAGCACTAAAAGGTGTTGATCAAGGGGGGGGGGGGGGTCCTCCGATAATGGCTCAATCTATGTTTTCAAAACATAAAATTTTTTAGAAAAACTTTTATTTCAAAACACTTAGGACCATACTTGGATTGCTTCCAATTTTATTTTATCCTAATTTTCCTACGTTAAGATAATTAAGGATTTATCTTGGGTGTTTAGGTTATTACATTTGTCCTAAGAATGAATGTGCGTACGGAGTTTGAATAATGTAACTTTGACGCTTGATTTCCTCCCTTCAATGATGCTTTCGGATCTTTAACTTCATAGTATCATGACCATGAAAAAAGTTGAGATTTATAATGAACTTTATGAAATTAGACAATTACAATATGTGATCTAACAAATATGCATACCAATGTGGTGTTTCAGAGAGTGGTGCTGCCAGCTGCTATTGTGCGGGAGAAATAGAGTTAGTAGAGGAAACTCAAAGATGGAGAGAGAACAAGAGAGACGTGAATGAGGAAGATATAAGACGTAAAGAAGAGAAAAAACGTGGAAATAAAAAATTGGGTAAATAAAATACTAAATTTCTCTCTTACACCTTTGTGATATAAACGTACACATCATATAGATGTACAACTATCCTAAAGCTATGACATCCTTACTAAAGATACCAAATTAATCCCATGATTCAAGGCTTGGATCACAATCTATAAAATATGTGTGCTAAAAATATGGAATTGTACCTTAAATGAAGCAATTGGATTCAGTATCCTTTGATATGGGAAAACAAATGGTTGACTCCTATTTTATACGAGTGGAATATGCCATATGCTTATCATTCATTATTGCTCGATCGTGACCTAAATGATCTAAGACGTGGGATTAAGGGTCTGCATCATGAAACTTGTGGGCGAAAACTTATGGAATATATTATCAGTCAAATTCAAGTGAGATAGGATCAAAACACTTGTTTGAAGGATAATACTGAACATATTATTAGTACATTGAAGTCAGATTGCAATTTGACGGGTTGATTACTGTCAGACCTATATGTTACCATACGAAAAGAGCCCCAACCACTACTAGACAGGCGAGCGAAGCAAGGTCGACATTCTTATTTTAAAGAAAAAGAATCTACTCAATAATCAAATCATGGTACAGAAGAAATGAATTTCTCAAATCATTTATTTCAGGATTGGGATAAGGGATAGGGATATGATTGAAGGACTCCTAAAAGGAAAGTTATGGGCATAAAAAATATTTCAAGGATTAATATGGTTCGTCAAATTAATAATTTTGAAACGATTCAATACGTTCGAACAAATTGATAAGTTGGGGATTACAAACTCTTTGTATTTTATTATATAGATCTATTATCATTATTCTTGTTAATGTCATTTATACATATGTACCATCTCTAATACAACTAAGAAATATTAATGGATAACTTTCTCATTTATGAAACAGCGGAGGGTCATCACATTTTTTGACTAACCCCCATTGGGAATGGGGTTGTTTTACCCAAATGATTAGTATTTGTGTGAATTTTTAGAATTTAAGTACAATTCATAATTGGGTTAAACAAGAGGGCACTAAAACAATTTTATCCCCACAAAAAAATACTATAAAGAGAGACCGAACATCCCTAAAACAAAAAAGTTTTCTTTTTTTTAGTGATGTTACTTTAATTAAACTGTTTTATTTTTGTTTTTTTTATATAAAGTTTAAAACTGTTGACAAGTTTTTTGGTAAATTATACAAATGATCCCTGAAGTTTAATTCTTGTTGCACTTTAAGTCCTCAAGGTTTTAATTTTATCAATTTGATCCTCAATGTTCACACACTTAGCCAAAGTGGTCCTTCGCACTAACTGGCATCTAAAAAAGAGGCGAAAAATGTCATGTGTCATACCCTAGCCCAAAAAATAGTACTTATTGTCCATTCCCGATTGGTGGACTTCAAATCTATAACCTGTTAACCTGTGGATGATGTTTAATAATCCATAGCATATATATTGCGTACAAGGTTGAATTCATACACTTAAACAAAAACCTCTACTCACCTTTAATCAAAGCACTAGAGGTAGATACTTAACAACTATACACATTTACATGTCTAGACATGTACAAAATATTACAACATGACGAACCCTACAAATTCTTTACCCTCAAGGCTTAGCAATGGACCTTTCTCTCCTTCCGCTTTCCTGAAACCACAAACTTAGGGGGGTGAGCACAACACGCTCAACGAACGTACAATTTCATTAAATCGAAAATAACAAAAATGTACTTAAGTAACATCAGATAACTATTGCAACAACCATATATGAATAGCTTTGAACATTAGATATAATTGCCACTATGGCTACTTATACGCCACTAAGGCTACTTATTCGCCATTTGGGCCATATATCTTTCTCTAAGGAATAATCACGCCACTAAGGCTACTTATCTGTCATTATGGCACAATATTGCCACTAAAGCTAATTAGCTGCCATTATGGCACAATATCACCATTGAGGCATAATCACGCCACTAAGGCTACTTAGCTTCATACTCACTTAACAATATATCATACGCACATCTTGACCATTATCAATCATAAGAAAAAGCACACTTACCTCAAGTCTAGAATACCACAATTTAATTTCCAGATAGAGCCTTCGATGTATATGTTGAAGTCTCAGTTCCTACCATATACCATAGTAGGCCACAAATAAGTGTCCTAGCACTTACATTTAACATTAATGATCCATGTATGAGTGCAAACTCATGCTTATGTTAATGCATTTCCACATTCTTCCCAATGGTGTATTTTAAACCACTCACAACATTGTTTTTAAATTATTTCCTTTCACACTCTTTAATTCTAGATTGATCTTCAATTCGTGTAATTGTAAGCCATTAAACCCGCAAATAACTCTTTTGAGGTCCATTGAATGTCTCAACAAGGTTTTAGAATATTTAGATGGAAACCTAGAACACTGTACCTAAATTGCCAAAGTTGGCGTTAATGAACTGGTTGAAGTCCAACAGGCTCAACCTGTTCATCAGGTTCAACCCCAAGGTACTGGGAGTTGATCAACCGATTCATCCTCAATGTTCAACGTTCAACCAGTTCAATCACTTGCTTCAACCACTTGAAGTCTAACCAGAACCCTGATCAACCAGTTCAACTATTCTTCAACCGGTTGATTAGTGCTGAAATCCCAGAATGCAGTTCAAACTTCATATTCTACCATCCAAACTTAATTCTAACATTACCTAACATCTTTCCATACCTTAAAGATACTGATTAACCATCAAAAGTGTTATTTTATTTTATTTAATGATTGGTTAATTACATATTATTTGTGATTAAATATGTTAAATTCCTTGATTTTCTAGTTTGATACTTTTTCTAGTTGTTTGGTTTATTTTACAGGTAAATTGGTTGATTTAAAATAATAATGGATAAGACAAGTGAAACAATCACTAGAGGAAGAATCACAATTGATAAGGATTGAAGAGTCAAGATTAAAAAAGAAAGATTTGAAGATAAATCAGCAATTTAATCCTTATAAGAGTCTAAGTTAGAAGAAAACTCATTTAAAGTTGGATTAGGAAAGTATCCTAGAAGATAAGGATTTGACACATTTTCAGTATTTTGCTCATAACTTTTGACTTCGATATCCAATTGACCTGATTTTTGCGGGGTTGAAAAGAAGACTTCAAAGAATACAAAAGTGTATTTCAAGAAAATTTTGTGAATCGACATCTAAATATGCGAAATTCAAGCTCGAAATTTGGACAAATTTTGTATCCGCGGCCTCCAAGATTTTATGCACGAGATTTAACCTTGAAAGACTTATTTTTGGAAAAGAATTCTTCCCAATCCAACCTTATATCTTCTACCTATACCTATGATTTATTTTATAAATAAAGACTCTCATCTTTTGAGAGATGATTATTATTCTCTTCCCATCTTTTCTTTTCTAGTTTTTGTTTTAGTTATATGGCTTGCTAAAAGCTCAACTAAAGTTAGGGGAGATACTTTCAATGAAGAACAATATTTATTATTGATTCAACGTTCTTTTTAATTCATGATTTATTCTTTTAATTTAATTCTTGTATTTTAGTAAAGTTTTTGCTATGTATAATTTCTTGATTCGTTGTGCCACGTACATCGATTACTTGAAATTCCCTGCGAGTCAATTAACTGATTATTCCATGCTTGAATTAATTAATTAGAATTTCTCATAAGATAGTTGATTTATTATTTGCAATAAAATAAGATTTACCTGCTAGAAAACTTGATTTATTGTAGACTACGGGCACGGTGAATGCTTGTGATCTACAAGTAAATTTTTATATTTATTCAGATAATTCATTAATTATAACTTTTGATATTTTCATATTATCACCGCTAAATATTCCGATTGAGATCACTCCTCAGTTGATTCTCAATTTAGTTCGAAAACTGGATCATTAATAATTACTATGTGAATTTGAAAGGGTATTCCCGATATTTTAGTATTTTTAATTATTGTTTTAACCAACCCACCTTTCTTCTGTTGGATAAATTCTTACTCAAATCAATTTCAAAACAGTTTTCTTTTATTTGTTTTGTGTCTCTTGTTTTCACAATTCCCTGTGGTTCGACCTCGGATTCCCGAGAAATTTATTACTTCGCACAACCTGCACTTGGGTGATTCATTCTAAAGTTGTAGCAGATACTTTTAGAAGTTGAAAAACATAGTAATTCACAAGAATTTCTTCCTTCATTGCGAACCGTTTCCTTCGAACTCCTCCTAGCTCACTTCCAAGAACTTAGAGTTTCTTGCTTCTCAACACAACACCCACAACCCAAAAGCTCTTATTCAACCAACACTATAGATGTGAATGAAATATTATAAACTTGCTCTGCTCAAGGAAACAAAGGTAACCTCTCACTCAAAATCAACTCGGAACTGAAACCCTCATGTTTTCAAAACAAACTCTTCTTCCCTAATTTTTGTCTATCCCCACCGTTTGTTGCACAAGCTATCACTTTTATATTTTTCCCCAAACAAAAGGCTGGAGAGATACCATGATGTAGGGTTTCCCCCTCATGCATACTTTTATAATAATTACACAACCCTACCCCTTGTTTTTTTAATTCGAATACTTTAACTCCCAAACTTCCCGACACTTTAAAATCTCACCTATATTTTCACTACCTCGTAATTCAACAATTCAATTGTTTCATTAAAAAATATTTACTTTGTCAGAGTTTAATTATCATTATTTTACCCCCACAAAATATTAGCAAATTAGACTTTCAACCATAATATTTATGAAATGAAATGTTATGTATGCTCGGGTCTCACAACTCTTCCCCTCCTAAGAAATTCTGTTCTCAAAATTTTACTTACCACATTAAAACAAATGAGGGTATCATGCGTGCATACTCTCCTCACTTTCCCAAGTTGCCTCCTCCACTGCGTGATTTAGCCATAAAACTTTAAACATAGGTATAGTCTTTGTACGTAGCACTTGTTCCTTGCAATCTAGAATCTCAACTGGCTCCTCCACATATGCCAGATCTTATTTAAGCTCAAGGGGTTCATCTGCTATCACATGAGATGGATCAGGTATATACTTCCATAACACCTTTCCATAGCCGAGAAAGATGCGATGGTAATGCTAACCGATAAGTCACTGCTCCAATTTGTTCAATGATCACAAATGGTCCAATATATCTTGGACTTAGCTTGCCTTTCTTTCCAAACCTCATTACACCTTTCCATGGAGATATACGTAAAAACATTTGATCACCAACAACAAATTCCAAGTCCCTTCTTTAGTTGTCTGCATAACTTTTTTGTAGACTCTGAGCAATTTATAACCGCTCTTGAATCACCTTCACTTTATCTACAGTCACTTGTACCAATTCGGGACCTAATATTTTCCTTTCTCCCACATCACTCCAGCACACTGATGTTCTACATCGCCTTCCATAAAGAGCTTCATAGGGCGCCATACCAATACTTGCTTGGTAACAGTTGTTATATGCAAACTCAGTCAATGGAAAATGTTCGTCCCGATTACCTTTGAATTCCATTACGCAAGACCTCAACATATCTTCCAAAATATGTATAACACATTCACATTGCCCATCTTTCTGTGGATGAAAAGTTGTACTAAACTTCAAGGTAGTACCCAAAGTCTATTATAAACTCGAAAAAAATCTAGAAATGAATATCGGATCTCTGTCAACAACGATAGACACTGGTGCACCATGCAATCTAACAACCTCATCTGCATACAACTTTGCATACCTATCCAATGAAAATTAGTTTTAATAGCAATAAAATGTGCAGACTTAGTCAAACGATCAACCACCACCCAAATAGAGTCATGGCCTTTTGAAGTACAAAGAAGTCCTATCACAAAGTCCATTATGTGCTCCCATTTCCATTATGGAATAGGGATTAATTGTCGTAAACCTGCAGGCCATTGATGCTTAACCTTCACTTGTTAACACACTAAACATCTCGCTACAAACTCCACAACCTGTCGTTTCATTCCTGTCCACCAATAATATTCCTGTAAATCTTGATACAACTTAGTGTTATCAGGGTGCATAGTAT
This sequence comes from Ilex aquifolium, assembly GCA_951799425.1. NCBI lineage: Eukaryota > Viridiplantae > Streptophyta > Magnoliopsida > Aquifoliales > Aquifoliaceae > Ilex > Ilex aquifolium. The sequence goes on along the minus strand of OX637396.1, from coordinate 24,096,342 downwards.
AAGCTGAATCGTGTGTTTCTTCCAAGATTTCCTGCTTCAAAAGTTGATCATTAGGTATACAGATACGAGTAGCAAACAAAAGCATACCATCTTTCTCTAATTAAAAATCTGTTTGAAGTCCCTCTTTAACTTCTTTCATTAATTGAGGATCTTGAGCATGTGCTTCCCAAATATGATCTAGCAATATCAACCTTACTTTGAGTTGAGCTATCAATGTATCGGTTTCAATTAAAGCTAACTCCACCCCAAAAGATCTCATATCAGCAAACATATCAACTCTAGCACATTACACACAAACTAATAATCCCGATGACTTGCGACTTAACGCATCTGCCACCACGTTAGCTTTCCCTAGATGATAATGAATAGTATAATCATAGTCCTTAACCAATTCCATCCACCGTCTCTGTCTTAAATTTAACTCTTTTTGAGTGAACAAATACTTTAAACTTTGACGGTCCATGTAAATTTCACAAGTCTCACCATATAAATAGTGTCGCCATAATTTCAAAGCAAAAACAAAAGCAGCAATCTCCAAGTCATGAGTAGGATAATTACGTTCGTGTGTATTCAGCTGTCTAGAGGTATACGCAATTAACTTACCATACTGCATCCACACATAACCTAACCCCTGATGTGAAGCATCACTATAAATCATATAATCACCACTTTCCGATGGTATAGTCAACACTGGAGCTAAAATCAATCTAGTCTTCAACTCTTGAAAACTCTGCTCACACTTGTCATACCACACAAATTTCACATCCTTCCTAGTTAATCGAGTCAATGGCATTGCAATAGATGAGAAAACCTGAATAAACCTACGGTAGTAGCCCACTAACCCCAAGAAACTTCTAATCTCAGATACATTTCCTGGTTGTTCCCATTTCACCACAACTTCCACTTCTTACGATCCACCTGAATGCCATCTCCAAAAATCACATGCCAAAGAAAAACCACATTGTTCATCTAGATTTCACATTTACTAAATTTTGCATACAATTGCTTTTCTTGTAGAGTTTGCAATACAATCCTCAAATGTTGTTCATGCTCTTTCTCACTACAGGAATACACCAAAATATCATCTATGAATATAACTACCAAGAACTCATAGTGCCCATATTTGGTGTGAAAAGCTGTCAAACCAAAAGGCATGACCAAGAACTCATAGTGCCCATATCTAGTGTGAAAAGTTGTCTTTGATACATCACTCAGTCTCACCCTTAACTGATGGTATCCTAATCTCAAGTCAATTTTAGAGTAAACCCTTGCTCCTCGCAGTTGGTCAAATAAGTCAATCTGAGATAAATGATACTTGTTCCGAATTGTCACCTTATTGAGTTGTTGCTAATCAATTCACAATCACATTGTTCCATCTTTCTTCTTAACAAAGAGCACTGGAGCACCCTAGAGTGACACACTAAGTTGAATAAACCCCCGATTTAGCAAATCTTGTAGCTATTTTTTTTTAACTCCTTTAGCTCAACTGATGCCATCCGATATGGAGTAATAGATATAGGTGCAATCTCTGTCTCAAGTTCAATAACAAACTTAACCTCTCGATCTAGTGGCAAACTTTGTAACTCATCTGAAAACACATTCGGGAATTCACAAACCAACGGTAAGTCAAATAATTTTACTTCACCTCTACTGGTATCTCTCACATATGCTAGATACGCTTGACAACATTTTCTAAGTAATATTCAACCTTGATTGCAGAAATTAAACAGTTAGTTGTCACCTTCCGATCACCTTGAAATCTGAACTCTGACTCCCCTAGTATTGGAAAAATAACTTATTTTCTAAAACAATATACCGATGCATGGTAAGAAAATAACCAATCCATTCCCAGTATTACATAAAAATCTTATATATCTAAAGGAATCAAATCCACCAACAACTCCTGTGTACCCAAATTTACCACACAACTTCTAAACACACTACCAGCATACACTACATCACCTATTAGTGTAGAGATAGCCAAACAATGACCCAATGGAAAAGAGGGTTGATTACAATGCATGCTAAATGCATATGAAACAAATGAATGTGTGGATCCAAGGTCAATGAGAATGTGTGCATTCTTACCAAAAATAAAAATCATACTTGTTATCACTTTAGGAGAAGCTCGATAATCTTGTTGTGTCATAGAAAATACCCATCCCTAAGCTCCTGAGGTACTAGTAGATCCCATTCCTCCTCTCAATGCACTTCCCTATGTACCCCTACCACTAGGTGTCACACTACCCACCGATTATGTTCTAGCAAACCCACTTGGACAATCTCGCATCACATGTCCTATCTGCCCATAATCATAGCACTGTCGTTCCTTACCTGACATTGTTATTCCACAATCTCGAGCCATATGCCCTTCCACTCCACACTTATAGCATGTCACACTACCTGCTCGACTACTAGCTGATCCTCTACCTAGCTGTCCTGCAGAGAATCTAGAAAAACTTTAACCTCGTGAATTGGCCGATGCTTTACCATACCCTGCACCTCTAGCTTGAGAAAAATGTTGTCCTTGCTTCTTGGATTCTGAAGCTTGACCCATAGGTTAGAATTCTCTAGCTGATGCACTATCAAACCTTCCTTTCTTAAATTGTTCACGCTGTCCCGCTGACTATTGAACATCCTTTTCAACCACTAAATCTTTATTCACCAAAGTTGAATAACTTGTTAATTCAAAAGCTAACAAATGAGTTCAGATCAGGTAATCTAACCCCTATTGAAACTTCTTGCACCTTGCCTCATTAGTCTGGACAAAAGCTCTAGCAAACCGACACAATGTAGTAAACTGTTTTTCATACTCCCGACATTGACATCATCCCCTAAGTTAGTGTCATGAAGGCCTGCTCCTGTCCATAGCGATATGACTCTGAAAAACACTTGGTATTAAACTCTATCACGAATTGATCCCATGTAACCTTTCTCTGTACTTGAACACCCTCACCAGCAACTGGAGTAGTTAACAATCGTTTTGTAGCCTCCCACCAGAATTGTGCCTCCTCCATCAACATAAAAGTTGCTAAGACAACCTGTTGTTCACCATTAGCCCCTATGGCCTCAAAGATAGATTCCACCCATTTCAACCAGTCCTCAGCTTCTGGAGGGCTAATTGTTCTCACAAATGTTGGAGGATTTAATTTCATAAACCTCTCATGTATAGTACCACGTGGCTCCACATATGGCATGGGTGGCGATGCCTATGCTGCTAGTTGTATCTCTTGTGTTCCCCTTCTTTACCTTCTTGTTATTGTCTCTCACCTTCCTCAGCCATCTTAGGAGCATGAGATCCCTCTTCCTTTACTAGGTTTTGATCCACGGGAGGATCCATTATTACTCAACTATAGAAAAACAATGAACATATCTAAGTATGTATATACATATGTGTAAAGTTAACACATGCAAATTTGACTCATCCCGACACCCTAGACTGTCCACAGTTGACCTAGACTCACGTGTCTACAAACACTTATAAACTAGACTCTGATACCAAAATGCCACACCCTTCCCCAGAAAATAGTACTTATTGTCCATTCTCGGTGGGTGGACTTCAAATCTATAACCTGTTAACCTGTGTATGCTATTTAGTAATCCATAGCACAAATATCAACCATATATATATATATTCCCAAACATCCATAATCCTGACATACAAGGTTGAATTCATACACTTAAACAAAAACCTCTATTCAATCCTTAATCAAAGTATTGGAGCTAGATACTTAACAACTGTATAAATTTACATGTCTAGACAAGTACAAAATATTACAACATGACAAACCTTACAAATTCTTTACCCTCAAGACTTAGTAGTGGACCTTTCTCTCCTTCCACTTTCCTGAAACCACAAACTGGGGGGGAAGGGGGGGGGGGGGGGTTGAGCACAACACACTCAATGAATATACAATTTCATTAAATTGATAATAACAAAAACGTACTTAAGTAACTTCAAAAAACTATTGCAGCAACCATATATGAATAGCTTTGAACATTAGATATAATTGTCACTAAGGCTACTTATACGCCATTTAGGTCATATATCTGCCACTAAGGCATAATCACACCACTAAGGCTACTTATTTGCCATTATGGAACAATATCGCCACTAAGGCTACTTAGTTGCCATTATGACACAATATCGCCATTAAGGCAATCATGCACTAAAACTACTTAGTTTCATACTCACTTAACAATGTCTCATACGCACATCCTGGCCATTATCAATCATAAGAAAAAAACACACTCACCTCAAGTCTAGAATACCACATTTTAATTTTCAGACGGAGCCTTCGATGTAGATGTTGACATCTCAGTTCCTACCACATACCATAGTAGGCCACAAATAAGTGTCCAAGCATTACATTTAACATTAATCATGCATGTATGAGTGCAAACTCATGCTCATGTTAATGCATTTCCACATTCTTCCCAATGGTGTATTTTAAATCACCCCTAACATTGTTTTTAAATTATTTCCTTTCACACTCTTTAATTCTAGATTGATCTTCAATTCGTGTAATTGTAAGCCATTAAACCCGCAAAGAAATTTTTTGAGGTCCATTGAATGCCTCAACAAGGTTTTAGAATAGTTAGATGGAAACCTAGAACACCATAGCTAAATTACCAAAGTTGGGCCAGATGAATTGGTTGAAGTCCAACATGTTCATCAAGTTTAACCCCAAAGTACTAGGATTTGTTCAACTGGTTCAAGCAGTTCAACATTCAACCGATTCAATCACATGTTTTAACCCATTGAAGTCTAACTAGAACCCTGATCAACTGATTCAGCTATTCTTCAACTGGTTGATTAGTGCCAAAATTCCATAATACAGTTCAAACTTCATCTTCTACCATCCAAAATTAATTCTAGCATCACCCAACACCTTCCCATACCTCAAAGATACTTTTAGAAGTGAAAAAACATAGTAATTCACAAGAATTTCTTACCTTCATTGTGACTCATGTCCTTCAAACTCCTCCAAACTCACTTCCAAGAACTTAGAGTTCCTTGCTTCCCAACACAACACCCACAACCCAAAAGCTTGTATCCAACCAACACTATAGATGTAAATGAAAGATTATAAACTTGCTCTACTCAAGGAAACAAAGGTAACATCTCACTCAAAACCCACTCGGAACCGAAACCCTCATGTTTTCAAAAGAAACTCTTCTTCCCCAATTCTTCTTTCTCCTCACCGTTTATTGCACAAGCTACCCTTTTTATATTTTTCCCTAAACAAAAGGTTGGAGAGACACCATGATGCCAGGTGTCCTCCTCATGCATACTTTTACCATAATTACACAACCCTCCCCCTTGTTCTTTAATTCAAATATTTTAACTTCCAAACTTCCCGACACTTTAAAATCTCACCTATACATTCACTACATCTTAATTCAAAAATTCAATTATTTCATTAAAACATACTTACTTTATCAGAGTTTAATTATAGTAATTTTACCCCCACATAAATATTAACAAATTATACTTTAACCCATAATATTTATGAAATAATTTTTTTTTTAATGCTTGGGTCTCACATCATGTGCCTAACACATGAGAGTATTGACCGGCATTTTTGGTATTTTGTAATAATCCCTACATCCAAACACCATTTTCCCTCATCTAAACTATATTAAACATTGTACCAAACACACATCTTCTCATTTCTCTTTCTTTTTCTTCTTTTTTCTCTCAGTTGTAGAGGAATCTCTCTTTGTCTCCAATTAACTCTCGACCTCTCTCCACTCTAGGTATCTCCCCCTCAAGCAATGCATCCTTCTTTTGCCTCTTTTTATATCTGAAACTGTAACACCCCAAAACACACCCTGGACGGCATTACATTCTAAAACATTCACATCATGAGAGCACTAGAATAATCCATCAATAAATAAGGCTTCATAAAGTCATCCATAAAATTTACAACATTATCCCAAAAGAATAGACCCATTTTGGCCTTTACATTCCAAAAATCACATAATGTAGCGCAGCGGAAATAACAAAAGAAAACTAGACTTTACAAGGTTCAAAATGAATTTCCTAATCTAGTACCAAAAAGAAAAGAGGTCACTCTATGCGTCCACCTCGAGGTCCACCGTCCCGTCAAGTGGAGTCTCCCAAGTAGCGGGCTCCTCGACCCTTAAGTCCACCTCAAACGGGAAATCTGAAAAATGTTAGCGGTAAGGGGTGAGCACGAAGCTCTGTAGAAAAATTCTCTCAAACCCATACAAGGTTTAGAAAAGCATTTAAAATGGTCGGTCTCATTTTTAACATAACATAGATACATAATTTGAAATAAAGCAGTGACATTTAAAAAGGATCTCAAGTTTATGTAAAACATTACTTAAATGAATAAACGAGTACCATATGCAAATAATCACCATTAATTGCCATAAACAATTTCCAACAATTCTTTCGGTAGGTGGCATACTTTAGGGTAACCTCCACCTCCCTTTAGATCATCTTTGTTTCCCAAGCATCCTTACAAGGAACCTCTTGAGAATGGGTGAGCATCCTTACAAGGAACCTCTCACAAATCATTACATGGCTTCCCAAGCATCCTTACAAGGAACCTCTTGGGAAGGGGTGAACATCCTTACAAGGAACCTCTCACAAATGGTAGGTGGCATACTTTAGGGTAACCTCCACCCCCCCATTCTTTCGGTAGGTGGCATACTTTAGGGTAACCTCCACCCCCATTCATTCGGTAGGTGGCATACTTTAGGGTAACCTCCACCCCCGTTAGATCATCTTTGCTTCCCAAGCATCCTTACAAGGAACCTCTTGGGAAGGGGTGAGCATCCTTACAAGGAACCTCTCACTCATGTGCATCACCACCAATCCAACCAAGCTTACAATTCCAATATTGATTTCAATTTACAACCCTTTATCCAAAATCCCCCAAAATATATCATGTAATAATTCTACAACCAACAAAGAAAATACATGAGATCACAATAACATCATTGTTCAACCCAACACAAACACTAGGGGTTCGAAAATCCATAATAAGGAAAGCATTTAAGAAAGAAATACATCACTCTCCAAAAAAAATGAGGGTTTTAAAACTAGAGAAGAGATTTCATAGGTATTAAACCCTAACTTTGTTCAAAACATGTAATATTTGCCAAAAAGCCTAAGAGATGATGATTCCATAGCATATATATACCATTGATAGCCAAAACATACATATATAAATACCCTAGCCATCAATGTAAGTGAGTGAGAGAAAACCCCTACTTTGATGTTCTTGGAAATCTAGGGCTTGGATCTTGAATCACCCTTAAATTCCTTGTTTTTCACCTTTGATCTTGTGTTTTTCTCTTCCCCTCTTTCTCTCTAATGTTTTCTAGGGTTTTAAGGTGTGTAATGAAGGCTAAGGGGATGGCAAGAAGTATTTATAGTGGGGGAAAAACCGGTTGTTTGCGAACTAAAATTGTCTGATTTTTACAGCGACTACCGGTAGCTGATTTTGACTACCGGTAGCTCGGGTACACTGGACACTCGACTACTTGTTGACTACCGGTAGCTCGGGTACACTGGACACTTGACTACCGGTAGTCCGAGTACACTGGGCACTTGACTACCGGTAGTTGATCCCAGATTTGCCTACTTCCTTTATTTTTCATTTCAAATCCATTCCAATCTCTTCCAAAACCATCCCAAACCTCTCCAACATATATTTCTACCTCAAACCTATTTAATACAAGTTCTAGGACATAAAATTTCATATTTTCACATACTAAAACTAAATTTCAAATATTATTTCCTCGAGTTATACTATATCAACATTTTTACAACTATTATTTAGTATATATCTATATACATATATAAACGAAAATGCGGGGTGTTACAATCCACCCCCCTTAAAGAAAGTTTCGTCCTCGAAACTTACCTCAAGTAGTGAACAAAAAGGGATACTTCTCCCGCATTTCTTGCTCCGGTTCCCATGTAGCTTCCTCCACTCCATGGTGTTGCTACCCACCTTCACTAGTCGGATGACTTTGTTACGGAGTACCTTTTCTTTGGCATCGAGAATCTTCAACGGTTGTTCTTCATAGGTGGTTCCGTCTTGAATTTCAATCTCATCCAAGTTCACGACTGGAGTTGCATCCGAATGACACCTTCTCAACATGGACACGTGGAACACGTCATGTACTCCGGATAGCTGGGCTGGTAGTCGAAGTTGATATGCCGCCTTGCCTACCGCTTTGATTACCTCAAACGGTCCGGTATATCTTGGCGCTAACTTCCCCTTCTTGCCGAATCGAAACACGCCCTTCTTGAGTGACACCTTGAGAAATACGTAGTCTCCCACCTTGAATTCTAAGGGTCTTCGTCTGTGGTCCGCCTAGCTATTCTGTCTACCTTGCGCCGTCCGTAGCCTCTCTCAGATGAGTTGAATCTTCTCCGTAGTTTCCCCCTTTTTAGTCATTACTCTGTTAGTTCGCTGCGCACTCTGATATAAATTACAATCCACTAAAAGTTATAGTTGAAACCTAACCAGACTTGTCCTCCCATTTTAGCTTCCAAATCCATATACATTTTTTTTTTTTAATTTATTTTTTAAGAAAAATTAAAATAATATCATCCAAAATACCATTTTAGTGGTCACTACCAATCACTAGAGTTTTGAATTCATGAGCAAATAAATAATCAAGCTTTGGAATCAAGAATAAATGGCTATCAAGCTTGGAAAGTCATGAACAAAGGAGAAATTAAAATTTAACGGAACAATCATGTATGAAAATCAATAACAAACGACTATCAAGGTGTGAAATCAAGAACAAAGGATTATAAAGTTTAGAAATCAAGACCAAAAGAACACTCAAGTCTTGGAACCAAGAATAAAGAATATCAAGTATTGAATATTGAAAATAATTGAATCACAAGGGTAGAATCAATAACAAACGAATATCAAATTTTTGATACCAAGAACAAATGGATCATTAAGCTTAGGAAGTTAAGGACAATGAAACAATCAAGTCTCGAGATCAATAACAACGGATATCAAGCTTGGAATCAGAGATAAAGTAACAATCATGTATTGGAATCGATAACAAACGACTATCAAGGTTTGAAATCAATGACAGAGGCAAGATAAAGAGAAAACACATCTCCCTTGAAAACTAGGATTTCAAGAGCATACCAAAAGGATTGGGTGGTCACCCACCCATAACATAGCTTAGAACAAATACTATTTAAGTTCGGGAATCAAGAGCAAAAGAGAAATCAAGAGAAAAACACATCTCCTTTGTAAACTAGGGTTTGAAGGCATAAGAAAAGATTTAGGGTTTACCCAACCATAATATATTTTGGGACAAGGTAGTATTATCCAGAATGGCAAGACATGATGATTCCATAGCAAGTAGATATAAATTAGAGTCAAAGATTACATATAAATAAACCCTACTGGTATCTGAAATGTAATCCGCTTGCACGTAACCCTTGCAGACTAGCCTGGTATCCCCCTGTTCTCCCATAGGCAAGTCAACATATAAAGCATGTTCTAGCTCCTCGGAACCCAATCCCAATTCCACAACGTCCGCAGTAAGTATAGAAGAATGAGTCGCATAGGAATCCAATAAAATTCGGGCCCAAGAATGGTAGAGAAGAACGATACCATCCACAACGGCATTGGAGACATCTTCCTCCGGTTGGGTCAAAGCAAAAACCCTTCCTTGATTGGCGCCGCCGGGGGCATGAGCTTGTAACGGTCTCTGTGGTGGTAGTGGTTGTCGTAGCGGTGGCCTGTTTGCATTCACTCGCCCAGTTGCTTGCTTGGTTATTGGGGGAAACGAGGGCATCTATGTTTGAAGTGCCCATACTCTTCGCATGCAAAGCATTGGCGCGGGTCCATGCCTGCTCTCGTCTGAGTAACTCCATCTTCTCCATCTTCTCCAACTGTCTGAAGTCTTTGTTTAACCGCGTCCACGTCCACGTTCACGAGATCTTGTATTCTCGAATTAAGAGTGTAACCAGCTTCTCGTGGATGGAAGGCCTCAAATCTTGTTCAAAGCGTTTAGCCCTCCTTGCCTCAGTCACCACAAACTTGATTGCGTAGCGAGACAACTCCTCGAATTCGAACAAATAACTAACCCTTAACCTAAATATACAATGAATCTAACCTATATGATAAACACATAACTTCAAACAAATGTAAGCCTACGGTTCCTTCAACCTAGTCCTACCTTTCTAGTGGTAATCCACAACCTACAGCTCCCATGTAAGACCTAAAGCCTAAGCTCTGATACCAACTTTGTAACACCCCAAAACACACTTTGGACGACATTACATTCTAAAACATTCACATCATGAGAGCACTAGAATAATCCATCAATAAATAAGGCTTCATAAAGTCATCCATAAAATTTACAACATTATCCCAAAAGAATAGACTCATTTTGGCATTTACATTCCAAAAATCACATAATGTAGCGCAGCGGAAATAACAAAAGAAAACTAGACTTTACAAGGTTCAAAATGAATTTCCTAATCTAGTACCAAAAAGAAAAAAGGTCACTCTATGCGTCCACCTCGAGGTCCACCGTCCCGTCAAGTGGAGTCTCCCAAGTAGCGGGCTCCTCGACCCTTAAGTCCTCCTCAAACGGGAAATCTGAAAAATGTTAGCGGTAGGGGGTGAGCACGAAGCTCTGTAGAAAAATTCTCTCAAACCCATACAAGGTTTAGAAAAGCATTTAAAATGGTCGGTCTCATTTTTAACATAACATAGATACATAATTTGAAATAAAGCAGTGACATTTAAAAAGAATCTCAAGTTTATGTAAAACATTACTTAAATGAATAAACGAGTACCATATGCAAATAATCACCATTAATTGCCATAACAATTTCCAACAATTCTTTCAGTAGGTGGCATACTTTAGGGTAACCTCCACCTCCCTTTAGATCATCTTTGTTTCTCAAGCATCCTTACAAGGAACCTCTTGAGAATGGGTGAGCATCTTTACAAGGAACCTCTCACAAATCATTACATGGCTTCCCAAGCATCCTTACAAGGAACCTCTTGGGAAGGGGGTGAGCATCCTTACAAGGAACCTCTCACAAATGGTAGGTGGCATACTTTAGGGTAACCTCCACCCCCCATTCTTTCGGTAGGTGGCATACTTTAGGGTAACCTCCACCCCCATTCATTCGGTAGGTGGCATACTTTAGGGTAACCTCCACCCCCGTTAGATCATCTTTGCTTCCCAAGCATCCTTACAAGGGAACCTCTTGGGAAGGGGTGAGCATCCTTACAAGGAACCTCTCACTCATGTACATCACCACCAATCCAACCAAGCTTACAATTCCAATATTGATTTCAATTTACAACCCTTTATCCAAAATCCCCCAAAATATATCATGTAATAATTCTACAACCAACAAAGAAAATACATGAGATCACAATAACATCATTGTTCAACCCAACACAAACACTAGGGGTTCGAAAATCCATAATAAGGAAAGCATTTAAGAAAGAAATACATCACTCTCCAAAAAAAATGAGGGTTTTAAAACTAGAGAAGAGATTTCATGGGTATTAAACCCTAGCTTTGTTCAAAACATGTAATATTTGCCAAAAAGCCTAAGAGAGGATGATTCCATAGCATATATATACCATTGATAGCCAAAACATACATATATAAATACCCTAGCCATCAATGTAAGTGAGTGAGAGAAAACCCCTACTTTGATGTTCTTGGAAATCTAGGGCTTGGATCTTGAATCACCCTTAAATTCCTTGTTTTTCACCTTTGATCTTGTGTTTTTCTCTTCCCCTCTTTCTCTCTAATGTTTTCTAGGGTTTTAAGGTGTGTAATGAAGGCTAAGGGGGATGGCAAGAAGTATTTATAGTGGGGGAAAAACCGGCTGTTTGCGAACTAAAATTGTCTGATTTTTACAGCGACTACCGGGTAGCTGATTTTGACTATCGGTAGCTCGGGTACACTGGACACTCGACTACCTGTTGACTACCGGTAGCTCGGGTACACTGGACACTTGACTACCGGTAGTCCGAGTACACTGGGCACTTTACTACCGGTAGTTACTACCGGTAGTTGATCCCAGATTTGCCTACTTCCTTTATTTTTCATTTCTAATCCATTTCCAATCTCTTCCAAAACCATCCCAAACCTCTCCAACATATATTTCTACCTCAAACCTATTTAGTACAAGTTCTAGGACATAAAATTTCATATTTTCAACATACTAAAACTAAATTTCAATATTATTTCCTCGAGTTATACTATATCAACATTTTTACAACTATTATTTTAGTATATATATCTATATATCATATATAAACGAAAATGCGGGGGTGTTACAGAAACACTAGCAGAGACACACCACATATTTACAAAACAACACACGCACACCTAGGTAATCTGCGCCAATCTCTCTCCCACCAAAACATAATTTCTCTCTCTCTCTCTCTCTCTCCTCTCTCTCTCTCTCTCTCTCACACACACACACACACACAAACAAACAAGTACATAAGCAACACAACACATAATCACACAAAATACTTGACTTTCTATAAATTCCATGGGCAAGCAAGCTCCATTTTATGGCATCGGTTCAAAATTGCAGTGTCGAGGAACAGGTGTGTGGTGGAGGAAGTGGGTTTATAGCAGGGCTAGTCCAAGAATACTTAAGGCCTTGGGAAAAATGTTTATATGGGCCCCAAAACTATTTTTCGGTAAATAATTTATTTATTTTTATTTTTAAATATTTAAATTTATATCTTTCTAGTAGAATATATTTAAGGTGAAAAATAACTTGTAAAACAAATACATTATGTAACTAATTAAATTAAAATTAACTAACTTAGAAATTATAGCTCCGAAAATATAATTGTATAAATAGGCCTTAGTTATTGTAAATTCTGATAAAGTAAAAACGTAAAATCTTGTAATTTTTTGTACAAGAATATGGTGCAATATTTTTTTTTAATTTTTGAATGTACATATATTTAAGAATAATATTTTTAAAATCTTTTTGATTATTTTATGAAACATCTTAATTTTTATTTTTTAAAATTTATTGATATAATTTTGTGAAACATACGCAAACGGGGCCCCTAAGCAAGTGGGGACCCTAGGCGATCGCCTCACTTGCCTAGGGGTAAGACTGACACTAGGAGGAGAGGTAGTTATGTTATGGGTTGAGTTGAGGGAGGGTGTTCAAATGTCAGTTTTAGCAAGGTTTTGTATTGTATTTTGTGCATGAGGCACCGAGAATGTAAGAGGGAAAAAGGGAAGGGGGGGGGGGGAGAGATTGAGTCATTTAGAGGGTGGATGGTGGTGATGGATACCGACAGTGAAAGATGGATTCCAACAGTTGAGTCTTGCAGATAGATAGAGAGAGAGGGAGAGAGAGAGAGATGAGGTGGTCGTCAATGATTAAGAATGGTCATCAGTGCTTAGGTGTAGTTGGGGGAAGGGTGGGGGGGGGGGGGATATGTGGTCGCGCGGTATTTCTGGCATTAGGGCTGTTGATAGTGGTGAGGATAATGCTATATTTTTATTTTTTTTGGAGACTATTTTGTTTTTTCATTTATGTCCAATGTCTTGAAAGAACAATGACAAAAATATTCGATAATACTTTCATGTATCAGACAAATGACATTTTTGTCACTTTTTTGAATAAAAATTAGTGCGTAGAATCTCATTTGTTGAATGTTTGAACATTGAGAATCAAATTGATTATGGCTACCATTAAACCTAAGGAACCGTTTGTGTAATTTACCCACAAGTTTTTTAACTTCCAGCCAATCATGCCCGCTGGATTAGGTGCCAGTGATCCATTTAAATAACTCAAAGCAAAGGAATGTCATTGGTGAATACAGAAACCCGCAGATTGTCAGCATGTCTCGTACCCCAGCCGTTAGATCACCATCGGGACCCTCCCACATGTTTATTCCGAGAAACAACCCCATTGGTTCAAACTCAAGAACTCTCGGATCGCCAGCATGTCACACATCGTGACCGTTCTATACTATTACCGAACTATTCAATCCCCGAACTTACCAACATACCTGCTAGCTATAAATTCCCGATTTTCACATGCAAAGTTGTTCACATCTTAACCATTCTCTCCAAAGCTCTCCGAATTATCAGTTTGACAAATTCCTTTCGAAACGCTACGTTACAGAACTTGTTAGGGTTCCAGAGAGATCAATCTCTTCGAAATGGAGTCTGGGAAGATAACCAAGGGCGCAGGGGGAAGGAGAGGCGGAGATAGGAAGAAGGCGGTCCAGAAGTCGGTAAAGGCCGGACTTCAGTTTCCCGTCGGAAGGATTGCGAGGTTTTTAAAGAAGGGTCGCTATGCTCAGCGTACCGGTGTCGGAGCTCCGATCTATCTCGCCGCTGTTCTTGAATACCTCGCTGCTGAGGTACATATCAACCGAATCTGACCATTTTGTGTTGCCTTTACTACGATTTCATTCAAAAAGGAAAACTCTGTTTTGGGTTTGTAGTTTCTCTAGTTTTTATACAGAACCCAATATCGCTGTTTTCACAAACAGATTTTTAATAGCGTTTCTTCGAAAAAGTATCAAAACTGTTTTGGGCTTGTATTTTCTTTTATTTTATTTAGATCCAAAAATCTTTTTGTGTGTATGGTTTTTGGGTTTGTATTTTCAGATCCAAAAAATCTCTATGCGTGTGTTTTTTGTCCCCTTGATTTTTAGATTTTGGGTATTTTGTTTACTTTGTTCTGTTTTCTGGGCATTGAAAAAGGTGTTGGAACTGGCTGGGAATGCAGCGAGGGACAACAAAAAGAACAGGATCAACCCAAGGCACGTGCTGTTGGCAGTGAGGAATGATGAGGAGTTAGGGAAATTGCTACAAGGAGTTACAATTGCAAGTGGAGGTGTTCTTCCAAACATTAACCCTGTTCTGTTGCCTAAGAAATCAACTACTGGCGAACAGAAGGCTTCTCAGTCCAAGTCTCCCAAGGAGGCCTAGACTGTGTTGAAATGCAGTGGTCTTGGTGTTAGGGTTACTTTTAGTTAGCAGTAGTGGTATTAGTAATTTGCATTTCTGATGTAATTTTGTTATTAATATAGTTTGGGAAATGCAATGAAATTTTTTTTTTTTGGCCATCTTAATTGCCTTTTTTACATTGAATTTTTTTCAAGAGTTCTTTTAGTTTTTTTGACTAGACATCATGACTCATTCTTAATTGAAAAAGGAAAAATAAGAAGCAAGGAAAAAAGTTATGGGTTGTGATGCATGGGAAGTTTGTTTAGAAGAGATGACAAAGGAATTGACTGCTTATATATCCGATGCCATTTCTGAACTTGAAACCTCTGTTCAGAGGTTGGTGCTGTTGAAGCAAGGACGACGGTTGAGAATTGGAACGATTTAAGAGGTCTCATTTAAAAAAGTTGATGGATTTATTCATTTAATGATTTTCCTTTATTTGTGATACAAATTTGAGTTATATAATATTTTCTTTTATTTAGTCCTAATATTTATAGACGTTAAGTACTTGGAATCACTAGACAATCATTATTGCATACATTTGTTTCTTGTTCTCTCATGGCCAACCCAATAATTAGGCCGAAAAAATGATCGCTTTAAGTCCTATTTAAAATGAAGGCTTTATTTTTTATAAGTTTTCAATATGATTTAAATCAAAAAATTAAACTTAAATAAAATTGAGTTCAAACAAAAAAGGTCATATGTACTTTATACTAACAAAAGATTTTTAACGAAAATGGCCCAAAAGCCTAAAGTGTTTGTGGCATGGTAAAAGTAAAAGGCTTACAACCTATTTAGTTAAAAACATGAAATTTTAATTAGACTGTCACATGCAAAAATGAAGAAGTCAATAATCAATACCATTAATTACTCTTTCTAACTAGTCAATTACATTAATTAAACACATTCTCTTTCCTATGTCTCTCCTGTTTAGGGATGGCAATGAATTGGATAAAAATGGGTATTCGTTCAAACCTGTCCTGTTTGGACCGGGGATGGACTGACACTTACCCCCTCCCCTCCCCGCCCCGCTTTACCCGTTATTATTATTTTATATATATACATGTTATTGTGAGTATAAATCTACATATTATTGAATAATTTTTTCATTTGAAAATTGTTTTGTTTTTTGACTTTTTTTTTCATGTTTTTGACTTGTAAAAGTGTAGATCTATGTGTTTTTGTATTTTTTTTATGTGGGATTATGTTGTGTTGCATTACATTGTGTTGGATTTACATGGGAGACAAGGTTTTAATTATATTATGTTGGATTATGTTGTAAATGACAAGCTTTTAATTATGTTATGATATTCTATAATTATGTTGAATTATTTAAAATGTTAGATTTATTTTGAATTTTGGATTTTGGATTATTTTCATCTAAAAATTAATTTTATTTCCTTTTTAGATGGAGACTATACCCCTGCCCCCACTTCGGTCCATTGCCATCCCCTACTCCTGTTAAAACATCAATCCCTCTCTCTCTCACACACAAAATTAATTTTTATTTCCATCTAAAAAGGATTCTCTTTCCCCTTTGGCTTATGACCGCCTTTCTAATTCACACAATAAAAGTCATCAAATCAGCCCCGGTATATTATTTTATATTTGCACTCTCTTTTTTCAATGTTATTTTGTACAAAATATAATTTTAATCAACTTATTCACATTAGAAGATATTGAAATTATATGATGAAAAAATAACAATTAAAATTTTTATAATAATGGTTGAAAATGTAATATAATAATTCTTGATCATGAAGAACATACAAAAAAATTATTAGTAATTTTGAATTTTAAAAAAAAAATAAAAAAAATTATATTAATAATAAAAAATAAAAAAAAACCGCGTAGAATTCTCGCTTTAGACCCAAAACACCTTGGGCCGCCCTTGCGTTCTCTATTCAGGCATAGAGGACAATAAGGTGGTTTATTTTAAGAAATATTTTGCGAAGCTGTGAAGCCCACATGGTAGAGGAAAAAAAGAAGGGAAATTTGGAGGCCGGTTCCCGTATATGGACTTGTTTGGACTTAAGTCCGTCAAGGAAACTTATTTGTTATGAAGTCCGTTTTTTGTCAATTTTACCATACTATCCTTTCTCTTTAGAAGTGAAATAAAACTAAAAATTAAAAACTCCTAAATCTTAGGAGTTTGACTAACATTAAAATCTTTTCTCTCTCATATATATCTATATCCATATATAAGTTAAGAGTTTGACTAATATTAAAATTTTTCCTCTCTCTTATCTATCTATATCCATATATAGGTTAGATGTATATATATATAGTAACATTAAAAATAAAAAATAGTAACATTAAAAATAAAAAATAGTAACATTTAAATACAAAAAAAAAGTTATCATTTGGACACAAAAAATAATACATTTAAACACAAAAAAAATAGTAACATTTAAACATAAAAAAAAAATTGAAACATTCAATATTAATATTTTTAAAAAATAACAACAATAAAATGTTCAAAAAAAATATTAGCATGTTCAACAAAAATAGTAACATGCTTAACAAAAACTGTAACATACTTGACAATAATTATTTCTCTCAAATTCAAATGCAAAAAATAGTACAATTAAAACACAAAAAATAATAATATTCAAAAAAAAAAAAATTGTAACATTGAATATTAATATTTAGTAAAATAATAGTAGTAACATACTCAACAAAAAACAGTAACATGCTCAACATAATAGTAACATGAACAGTAACATACTCAACAAAAGCAGTAACATGAACAGTAACATAATAAAAAAAATAGTAACATGAATTTGAATATATATATATATAATAACCCAACGTACATATATATATATATATAAAGAGAGAGAGAGTTTTGAATTTGAATTTTAAATTTATGATAGAGATTATATATATATATATATATATATATATATATATATATATATATATATATATATATATATATATATATATAGAGAGAGAGAGAGAGAGAGAGAGAGCGCTTTGAATTTGATATATATATATATATATATATATATATATATATATATATATATATATATATATATATATATAGAGAGAGAGAGAGAGAGAGAGAGCGCTTTGAATTTGATATATATATATATATATATATATATATATATATATATATGCACCATCTCTGAACCCTTCTCTTGTATATTACCTTCCATCTTCCACCTTCCACACTATTACTGTAAGTGCACTGCACTCTGTATATAAACTTTTAAGCTTTCTTTGTTTCTTGTATATATTTTAAGCTTTCAGCATTAAATAAAAGCTTTCCTTTCTTTTGTACAAATTTTTGTACATAGTTCGATCATTCCCCCTCTTTGGTATCAGAGCCAAGTAATGGTAGCTTAAGTATATTCTATTGATTTATATGTTGATCTATTACTAATTCTTGTTGCTTATGTAATGGTGATTTAATTCTGTTAGACTGTTGTTATTATGAAATTGTTACTTTAATTTTGTTATCATGATGTTATTCTGAGTGCTTCTATGGTTAGTGTAATTTTGTTTTGGATGATTGTTCTCGGTTTGCTTCCTATGGTAGCTGTGGGGCGTAAGGGATGTTGTTGGCCGCTTTTCCGCTGATAGGAGTTTTAGGCCGTTTTGGGTGGATTCCCATTTCTGTCCCGCCAGAAACGTTGACAGTTAGTAGGAGGTGAGGTAATCATTTGGGCAAGATGAAGCCAACTATGGTTAGTTGAGATGTCATTATAATATGAATTATTGTAGCTTTTGTCACAGTAACAATACTGTAAAAGAATTAAAAGACATATTACGATAGTAACTTGAAGAAGGTAATAGCTAAACATATAAGTCGACAGAACAAGCCTTGAGATACCACTATGGCGTTAAGTTTGTTTAAATTTAAAAATAATCATAAGGAAGATTATGTTAAAAATATGGAAGAAATATATTTCTCTGACATTGAAAATAAATTACAGAACTGGGATATACCCCAGTACCCCACTAAGAAAATTTATAATATTGGTACTTTTAATTTTCGATCGAGTTTAACAATTAAAACGATTGAAATGACTGTTCCTTTTGATCAAGATGGAGATATTCTTCAACTGTTAACTGAACAAGAAGTTTTAAAGGCTCAAGAAAATTATCAATTTTTACATATCGGATTAGTCCAAGTTGCTTTAAAACATTTGACTCTTAAAGGATGTAATGCTTCTTTTATGTTAGCATTAAGAGATGCTAGATGTCTTGATTTTGATCAATCTTTAATGGGTGTTATGCAATCAAGTTTAAGTACTGGTCCAGTTTATTTTAACTGTTTTCCTGATGTATCTGTTTCTTTAACTGATAAAAATATTTTGGATGTTTTAACATGCAATATTAAAACCTTTGGTTATAATTTTAAAGAAGACACATATATAATGACTTTTATATATAGAGTCTATTACAAGGTTATGAATACTTTGAGTCCAGAAGCTAAGCTTCATAATATTAAAGGTCAAACAACTTTAATTGAAACCAATGCTATTAAAAATAGAATTGAAATTCCTAAAACCATTAAATGGTCAGAAATCCAGTTTCCAGACACCTGGCAATTGGAATCCATGGGTCCTAAGAAACTAGCAGTAAATGAAGAAATAACTCAAATTACCCAGTCAACCCAGGGTGATGTTTTGATTAAATTTGCTAGAAATAATTTCTCTAGTTTAAAAATATCTGATGAATTAGAAACTTCTTCAGATTATTTTACTCCTATAAGAAGATCCACTTCTTCGGTCTTAAATCGACGAAAAGGTAAAGAACCCATAATTGAAGGTATAAAAACTTCTCATAATCAAATTCCCCATGGAATTTACCGACAAGATAAAGAGATTTTTAATGATGAGGATTATATTGATCCTACTCCATCCGAAATTGGATTTCAACTATAGTTTTTTATGGATATACACCAAACAGATTTTGTTGTTAATCGAAAAGAAATTAATGCAGAGTTTAATCTCCCTAAATATAAAGAATTTAGAGATTGGTATTTTAGAACTATGAGTTCTGATGATCTTAGAAATTATAAAAAAATGTTTTATCTTTATATAGAAAGAGAAAAAAGGATAATTCCTTTTGTTAATTGGTTTTTAGCATATTATGCTCCACCAACTATAGATCATTTAAATGTGATTGAAAATTTCCAACATAAATGGGAAACTTTAGATGGTAAAACTGTAAATAGTTTTTATCCCCCCACTACTGAAGCTATAAAATTAAATGAAGATATTGTTTTGAATGCCTGTTATTCAGGAACAAATATTGCTGTTAGAAAGAATAATTATACAAATGTCTGTTTACAAACTATAGGTCAACATTTGACTAAGATTGAAAATTTGATAAAAAACCAGATTAAAGTTTCGTCTAAGTCTTTTCCTGACGATTTTAATGGACTTGAACAAGTCAATATTAAACCCCCTGTGGATACTTCATCCTTTAATCTTCATAATAAAATTGAAGAACTTGAGTTCATAAATGCACTCAAAGATAAATTAAAAGGTTTATCGTTAAATGTACTTTCTAACACATAGGAAGTCGAGCAATATGAAACTGAAATTAAAAATTTTGAAAAAATGTTATCTGACCTGCAGAAAGCAGAAGTTAATAAAATTGGATATTCCAAACCAAAAACTAATACATATCAACAAGCGCCTCCATTAATGGAACTATATTCCCATGTTTCAATACTTTGAGTCCAGAAGCTAAGCTTCATAATATTAAAGGTCAAACAACTTTAATTGAAACCAATGCTATTAAAAATAGAATTGAAATTCCTAAAACCATTAAATGGTCAGAAATCCAGTTTCCAGACACCTGGCAATTGGAATCCATGGGTCCTAAGAAACCAGCAGTAAATGAAGAAATAACTCAAATTACTCAGTCAACCCAGGGTGATGTTTTGATTAAATTTGCTAGAAATAATTTCTCTAGTTTAAAAATATCTGATGAATTAGAAACTTCTTCAGATTATTTTACTCCTATAAGAAGATCCACTTCTTCGGTCTTAAATCGACGAAAAGGTAAAGAACCCATAATTGAAGGTATAAAAACTTCTCATAATCAAATTCCCCATGGAATTTACCGACAAGATAAAGAGATTTTTAATGATGAGGATTATATTGATCCTACTCCATCCGAAATTGGATTTCAACTATAGTTTTTTATGGATATACACCAAACAGATTTTGTTGTTAATCGAAAAGAAATTAATGCAGAGTTTAATCTCCCTAAATATAAAGAATTTAGAGATTGGTATTTTAGAACTATGAGTTCTGATGATCTTAGAAATTATAAAAAAATGTTTTATCTTTATATAGAAAGAGAAAAAATGATAATTCTTTTTGTTAATTGGTTTTTAGCATATTATGCTCCACCAACTATAGATCATTTAAATGTGATTGAAAATTTCCAACATAAATGGGAAACTTTAGATGGTAAAACTATAAATAGTTTTTATCCCCCCACTACTGAAGCTATAAAATTAAATGAAGATATTGTTTTGAATGCCTGTTATTCAGGAACAAATATTGCTGTTAGAAAGAATAATTATACAAATGTCTGTTTACAAACTATAGGTCAACATTTGACTAAGATTGAAAATTTGATAAAAAACCAGATTAAAGTTTCGTCTAAGTCTTTTCCTGACGATTTTAATGGACTTGAACAAGTCAATATTAAACCCCATGTGGATACTTCATGTAACACCCCAAAACACACCCTGACCGGCATTACATTCTAAAACATTCACATCATGAGAGCACTAAAATAATCCATCCATAAATAAGACTTCATAAAGTCATCCATAAAATTTACAGCATTAACCCAAAAGAATAGGCCCATTTTGGCCTTTACATTCCAAAATCAACTAATGTAGCACAGCGGAAATAACAAAAGAAAACTAGGCTTTACAATGTTCAAAATGAATATCCTAGTCTAGAACAAAAGAAAGTGTCGCTCTAGGCGTCCACCTCGGGATCCACACTCCCGTCTAGTGGAGTCTCCCAAGTAGCGGGCTCCTCGACCCCTACGTCCTCCTCTTGTAGGAAATCTGAAAAATGTTAGCAGTAGGGGGTGAGCACAAAGCTCTGTAGAACAATTCTCTCAAACCCATACAAGGTTTAGAAAAAAACATTCAAAACGGTCGGTCTCATTTCACAAATATCATACATAAAGATTTTGAATGAAAATAGTGACATTTTAAAAGAGATCTCAAGTTTAAACAGTAGCAATAATCCATTAAAAGAATAAAGTGAGTTTAGCATCGATAAACAAAATTCCAATTTAAGCTATTTAAGAAGGACTTCTCCCCATGCATTGTCCCATACCAATGCATCGGCAAGAACGACCCAACTCCTGATTTCATGTATTTTTGGTTCATCCCCGTACCATGTATGTTGATTGCTTCCCGTGAATCTACCCAACGATCATACCTAGTCCACCAATTCCAACCAACAATCACAAATCTCTTTAGGAAGGGTGTGTACCGTCTCCTACGGCATTGACGAAATCCTCCCAAGGTGTCTAGTATACTAACCCTTTTCCTCGATATATATATGTGAACAATAGTGATCGCGGTCACAACAACGATCCACTACGAGCATTAGGCAACCATCTCACCCCCACTGGGATAGACTAACCTCTAACACTCTACGGCATCTCTCGAAGGTAATCCAAGTCCATCACAACAACCATACAATGAGGAAACCAAGAATATTCACAATTCACAACAATTTCCCAAATATAGTAAAAATCCCCAATTTTTCACATTTGTCATGTAATCGAATAATCCAAGAAAATATGCAAGAGATCGTAATCTATATCATTTTGTTATACAATATTCAACACTAAAGTTTTGAAATCAAAGACAAAGAATAAATTATGAGAAAATCCCATTTTCTTCAAAACTCGGGTTGGATTGTGAAAAAGAATGGTTCCATGGTTACCCAACCACCAAAATGTTTGAAACATGCCCTTTATTGCAAAAATATCAAGAATCATGTACTACATATCATATATATGAGAAGACATGTGAGAGACATACATAAATATACAACCTTAGCCTCAATGTGTGAGAAATGAGAGAAATATCCCTACCTCTTAGTTGTAGCTTTAAATACAAGACCCAACCTTCAAAACCTTTTTATTCTCCTTCCTTTTCCTCTTAATTTCCTCCTCCTAGGGTTTCAAGAGATTTGGGTGAGATTGGGTGAAGAAGGGAAGAAAAGGAAATAGGTATATAAGTGGATTCTTGAGGAATTGAGGGTTTTGATCTTCACAAATGATGTAAATCTCTCTCTTGGATGTGTTTTTCTCTTCCTCTCTTCTTCTCTCAAGCTATCTAGGGTTTGGAGTGGTGTAATGAAGGCTAAGAAGGTGATAAAATGTATTTATAGTGGAGGAAAAATCGAGGGTTCGCGAACAGAAAAATTCGGATTTTTACAGTGGCTACCGGTAGCTGATTTTGGCTACCGGTAGCTCGGACACACGGGACCCTCGACTACCGGTTGGCTACCGGTAGCTGATTTTGGCTACTGGTAGTCACTACCCAGATTTTCTACTTCCACTTCCAATGCATTTTTGATCCATTTAGAGGTCGAATTGGAAAATTTTCATGAGATACACTTTTGTAGCTCTAGAGGTCTACTATCTACTGTCAAAATTTCAGATCAATTGGACATAAGAATAAAAATTTATGGCCAAAATACTAGAAGGTGTCCAAGATACTTTTTACCCAACTTCACTCTAAAGCGTATTTTAACTCCGGAATCCTTTCTAACCTCTTATACAAGTCCTATCACCTCTCCCAATGTTTTTCGACCTCCCGGATTCAATGGAGACCTTATTTTGGCCTCAAAGTATTTGGAATTTTGTCTAATCACCCTTTCCAAGTTTAAACTTCTTCGAACTTAACTTAGAAAATCAACATGCATCTCTAGTATTCTTTTCCTACTATTACCATCCATATGATTTATTCTTACATCATTATCTATATATATGAATCACTAAACAAATACTTTACTATATAATTATAAACATGCGGGGGTTTACACTTCATCCTTTAATCTTCATAATAAAATTGAAGAACTTGAGTTCATAAATGCACTCAAAGATAAATTAAAAGGTTTATCGTTAAATGTACTTTCTAACACAGAGGAAGTCGAGCAATATGAAACTGAAATTAAAAATTTTGAAAAAATGTTATCTGACCTGCAGAAAGCAGAAGTTAATAAAATTGGATATTCCAAACCAAAAACTAATACATATCAACAAGCGCCTCCATTAATGGAACTATATTCCCATGTTTCAATACTTTGAGTCCAGAAGCTAAGCTTCATAATATTAAAAGTCAAACAACTTTAATTGAAACCAATGCTATTAAAAATAGAATTGAAATTCCTAAAACCATTAAATGGTCAGAAATCCAGTTTCCAGACACCTGGCAATTGGAATCCATGGGTCCTAAGAAACCAGCAGTAAATGAAGAAATAACTCAAATTACCCAGTCAACCCAGGGTGATGTTTTGATTAAATTTGCTAGAAATAATTTCTCTAGTTTAAAAATATCTGATGAATTAGAAACTTCTTCAGATTATTTTACTCCTATAAGAAGATCCACTTCTTCGGTCTTAAATCGACGAAAAGGTAAAGAACCCATAATTGAAGGTATAAAAACTTCTCATAATCAAATTCCCCATGGAATTTACCGACAAGATAAAGAGATTTTTAATGATGAGGATTATATTGATCCTACTCCATCCGAAATTAGATTTCAACTATAGTTTTTTATGGATATACACAAAACAGATTTTGTTGTTAATCGAAAAGAAATTAATGCAGAGTTTAATCTCCCTAAATATAAAGAATTTAGAGATTGGTATTTTAGAACTATGAGTTCTGATGATCTTAGAAATTATAAAAAAATATTTTATCTTTATATAGAAAGAGAAAAAAAGGATAATTCCTTTTGTTAATTGGTTTTTAGCATATTATGCTCCACCAACTATAGATCATTTAAATGTGATTGAAAATTTCCAACATAAATGGGAAACTTTAGATGGTAAAACTATAAATAGTTTTTATCCCCCCACTACTGAAGCTATAAAATTAAATGAAGATATTGTTTTGAATGCCTGTTATTCAGGAACAAATATTGCTGTTAGAAAGAATAATTATACAAATGTCTGTTTACAAACTATAGGTCAACATTTGACTAAGATTGAAAATTTGATAAAAAAAACCAGATTAAAGTTTCGTCTAAGTCTTTTCTTGACGATTTTAATGGACTTGAACAAGTCAATATTAAACCCCCTGTGGATACTTCATCCTTTAATCTTCATAATAAAATTGAAGAACTTGAGTTCATAAATGCACTCAAAGATAAATTAAAAGGTTTATCGTTAAATGTACTTTCTAACACAGAGGAAGTCGAGCAATATGAAACTGAAATTAAAAATTTTGAAAAAATGTTATCTGACCTGCAGAAAGCAGAAGTTAATAAAATTGGATATTCCAAACCAAAAACTAATACATATCAACAAGCGCCTCCATTAATGGAACTATATTCCCATGTTCAATATAATGGCCCAAAAATCTGACTTTTAATTGAAAAAATTTCATTTTTATAGCAGAAAGAACTAATCCATTTTGTTTAACAACATGAATGAATTTATTCAAATGTTTAAAGTGCTGATCAATAGAATCAGAAAAGATGAGTATATCATCTATATAAACAATGCAAAAGGCATAAAAAAGATTAAATATATCATTCATAATATTCTGAAATTCAGAAGGAGCATTTTTAAGACCAAATGGCATAACATTTCATTCATAATGTCCAAAACGTACTGTGAAAGCAGTCTTATACCTGTCTTCCTCAGCAATTTGGATCTGCCAATAACCTGACTTTAAGTCAAACTTAGAAAAGATCTTAGCATTATATAAGCGAGATAATAAATCCTTTTTATTGGGAATGGGATATCTTATCCATTGAAGAACCTTATTTAAAGGTTTATAATTTATAACCAGTCGAGGAACTCCTCGCTCCTTTTCTGCTGCATTATTAACATAAAAAGCTGCACAACTCCATGGTGAATAGCTTTTTCTAATTAAGGATTTATCAATTAAGGAATCAATTTCTTTTTTACAAAGCTCCAAATAATCTTTATTCATTTGGGTTGGTCTAGCTTTGGTAGGAATATTTTTCTCATCAAAATCCTTAATATAAGGAAGGGTTACAATATGTTTCTTCCTATTCCAGAAAGCAGTAGGAATAGTATCGCATATGTCTGTGGTTATTTTATTTTCAATTTCTTTTATTCGATGTTTATATTCAGAAGAGTTAAGTTTATCAGATAAACTTAAGATTTTTATATCTTATTTTAGAAAATTTAACTGATTTTCTTTATAAACCAAATTTTCTTTTATTTGATTTATCAACTTTATTTGGGGTGGAGTTATAAACTCAAATAATATCTGATGACCATTTATGGTAGTCAAAATTCTTTTAGAATCAATTTTCTCTATAGGTTGAATCATAGATAAAAATGGTGTTCCCAAAATCACCAATTGATTTAAATTATCAATAAGCATAAAAGTTGTAGGAATACAAATTCCTTCATTACAAACATAAACATTTGAAAGTTTAAAGTTTATATTTAATTTTGAACCATCAGCAGTATTAATTGACTGAGTAGTTTTTTCAAAATATTTGGTAGGAATTAATCCTGCTTTTATGCGGTTCATATCTGCTCCGCTATCAATTAAAGCAGTTGTTTCAACCATAAAATCTTGATTTATTACCAAAATCAATTAAACATACCATTTCTGATAAGTGATTTTTTCTAAAACATTTAAGTTTTCAATATCAGAAGTGTTAGTGTTTTTAACATTAGAAGGGTTATTGACCTTTATGTCTTCCTGCTTTATGTCACTTTCTTTAACTAGACTTGATAGTATTTGCTTTATGACCTTTATGTCACTTTTGATATAATTAATCTTCTTTTGAAGATCTGACATCGTAGTGAGTAGAACTTCTTTTATTTGAGAATCTTCAAACGACATATTTTTGGTCCTATTAAGGACTTCTTTATAATGATCAGAATTAGACATTGAGATATTTTTTTCTTCAGGATTTATCTGTAGATATTGAGCAAAAGCTTTTCGTTTAGAATGAGGATTTTGTATTTTATCAATAAGATCAAGAATTAAAGTTTGTGACTTAGTCAAAGTGTTTATACTTAAATCATTCATTGTAAAACTGAATTTATTCAAAGCTTTTCTAGCGTGAAAATAATAACATGTGGAAGCCACATGTCCTTTTTTGCTACATTTAAAGCATTTAATAGTCCTTTTGTCTTGTTCTTGAAAGTCTTCAGAGTTAGTAGACTTATTGTCAAAACTTTTAAAACTTATGTCTTTGTCAAGATGTTTTTTATAGAAAGACTTGTTCGTTGTATCTTGCAAAGATTCAATAGTTGAAGCTTTATCTTGTGGACTGTTATCAATTAATGTATTGATTTCAGGCTTAGCTGGTTCAACAATTATTGGTTTTAATTTTTTCTGGAGTTCATTTATAAACTCTAAATCCTCAAAATAAAGAAATAAATTTTTAAGTTCATTAAGCTGATTTATATTTGAAGGAGGATGATAGGTTAAAAACCAATTAACAAAAGGAATTATCCTTTTTTCTCTTTCTATATAAAGATAAAACATTTCTTTATAATTTCTAAGATCATCAGAACTCATAGTTCTAAAATACCAATCTCTAAATTCTTTATATTTAGGGAGATTAAACTCAGCATTAATTTCTTTTCGATTAACAACAAAATCTTTTTGGTGTATATCCATAAAAAACTATAGTTGAAATCCGATTTCGGATGGAGTAGGATCAATATAATCCTCATCATTAAAAATCTCTTTATCTTGTCGGTAAATTCCATGGGGAATTTGATTATGAGAAGTTTTTATACCTTCAATTATGGGTTCTTTACCTTTTCGTCGATTTAAGACCGAAGAAGTGGATCTTCTTATAGGAGTAAAATAATCTGAAGAAGTTTCTGATTCATCAGATATTTTTAAACTAGAGAAATTATTTCTAGCAAATTTAATCAAAACATCACCCTGGGTTGACTGGGTAATTTGAGTTATTTCTTCATTTACTACTGGTTTCTTAGGACCCACGGATTCCAATTGCCAGGTGTTTGGAAACTGGATTTCTGACCATTTAATGGTTTTAGGAATTTCAATTCTATTTTTAATAGCATTGATTTCAATTAAAGTTGTTTGACCTTTAATATTATGAAGCTTAGCTTCTGGACTCAAAGTATTCATAACCTTGTAATAGACTCTATATATAAAAGTCATTATATCTGTGTCTTCTTTAAAATTATAACCAAAGGTTTTAATATTGCATGTTAAAACATCCAAAATATTTTTATCAGTTAAAGAAACAGATAGATCAGGAAAACAGTTAAAATAAACTGGACCAGTACTTAAACTTGATTGCATAACACCCATTAAAGATTGATCAAAATCAAGACATCTAGCATCTCTTAATGCTAACATAAAAGAAGCATTACACCCTTTAAGAGTCAAAAGTTTTAAAGCAACTTGGACTAATCCGATATGTAAAAATTGATAATTTTCTTGAGCTTTAAGATCTCTCTTTCAGTTAACAGTTGAAGAATATCTCCATCTTGATCAAAAGGAACAGTCATTTCAATCGTTTTAATTGTAAAACTCGATCTAAAATTAAAAGTACCAATATTATAAATTTTCTTAGTGGGGTACTGGGATATATCCCAGTTCTGTAATTTATTTTCAATGTCAGAGAATTTTATTTCTTCCATATTTTTAACATAATCTTCCTTATGATTATTTTTAAATTTAAACAAACTTAACGCCATAGTGGTATCTCAAAGCTTGTTCTGTTGACTTATATGTATAACTATTACCTTATTCAAGTTACTACCGTAATATGTCTTTTAATTCTTTTACAGTATTGTTACTGTGACAAAAGCTACAATAATTCATATTATAATGACATCTCAACTAACCATAGTTGGCTTCATCTTGCCCAAATGATTACCTCACCTCCTACTAACTGTCAACGTTTCTGGCGGGACAGAAATGAGAATCCACCCAAA
This sequence comes from Ilex aquifolium, assembly GCA_951799425.1. Classification (NCBI taxonomy): domain Eukaryota; kingdom Viridiplantae; phylum Streptophyta; class Magnoliopsida; order Aquifoliales; family Aquifoliaceae; genus Ilex; species Ilex aquifolium. Next base: position 24,067,195 of record OX637396.1, on the reverse strand, counting down.
ACGGCCTAAAACTCCTATCAGCGGAAAAGCGGCCAACAACATCCCTTATGCCCCACAGCTACCATATGAAGCAAACCGAGAACAATCATCCAAAACAAAATTACACTAACCATAGAAGTACACCGAAGAACATCATTATAACAAAATTAAAGTAACAATATCAAAATAACAACAGTCTAACAGAATTAAATCACCATTACATAAGCAACAAGAATTAGTAATAGATCAACATATAAATCAACAGAATATACTTAAGCTCTCTCTCTCTCTCTCTATATATATATATATATATAGAGAGAGAGAGAGAGAGAGAGAGAGAGAGAGAGAGAGAGCTTTGAATTTGAATTTTAAATTTATGATGGAGATTTTATTGGCATATTTTAATTGACCTTGAATTAAGGGATAACAATTTCTAAAATAAGAAATTAATTTAACTTCCTTTCAAGGAAGGGTATTTTTGAGATAAAAAAAAAAAGTGGACTTAAGTCATTACATATAATTTTAAATATGGACTTAGTCCCTTATAAGTTTCCTTGCAGGACTTATCTCCAAACAAGTACATCTAGGGGGACTCACTTCCAATTTTCACAAAAAAAGAACACAATACTTGATGCAGTTGTTTGCAAATATTAAACAGTAAGTGACAAGCCATTTTGGCTACGGCCAGTGCGGTACTCCTAGTTCCCGTCACGCCAAAGTTGCACAAAAAATAGGAAGAATTATATTCAGACATTATAAGGGATGTCACTTAAATCTCTAACATTTAAAATATTACATACAATTTCCCTACAGTTTATATGTACATAACACCTAAACCCCCTATCATCAAGATCTGTTAGTAAATTACACTCAGACTTTCTGAAGTTTTTAGGTATATTATATTTAGATTTCTCAAATTTAAAATATTATACTTAGACCAAAAATACTCCAATTAAATATAAAATATAAAATATTTTAAATTTTCCAACTAAAATTAATGTTATATTATGTCATTTATTGAAATAAAATTAAAAATAAAAATTCAATTTTTTTCTTTTAAAAAAATAATAATTAGTATATAATTATACTATCTATTAGAATAAATTAAAAAACCAAACAAAGGGTCAAACCGCAATTGATACAATTTCTTCTATATTTAATTAGAATAATTTGGTCATTTAATAAATTTCGCTAATTTTGTAATTAATAAATAGTTTAAGTATAATATTTTAAACTTGACGAATCTAAGTGTTATATACCTAAAAACTTTAGGAGATCTAGTTATAATTTACTATCGCATTTACTAACAGACATTTACGACAAAAGTCTCAGTGTTTCATGCATACAAACCTCAAAAAATCTATTTAATATTTTAAATGTTAGGAAATTTAAGTGATTAAGTGACAAACTTCAAGAGATTTGAATGTAATTCTCCCTAAAAAATATACGCAACATAAAAAGTAGGTATTAAGAGTTTAAAATAACATATAACCTATTTGTCAAGAGTTCAAAATGGCCAAAACACTTCGTCAGTTATTGTCTACAAATATAGGAAAATGCAGGTTGCAAGTGTTCAGGTTAATTTACTGAAATCCAAGCGTAATTAATTGATTGGATCAAATATTTTTCTTAATCACCTGCATCAAAAAAAATGGGAATTTAACATTTGGAAAAGAAAGGCTCCTAAAGCCTTTCTCTCTCAAAAGACTGGTTGTAATAATATATAGTTTTGTGATGAAATTTAGGCCATCCTAAAACTGGAAATGCTCTCAAGAGCTATGCAAATGAACAAAAACGAGATTTGACCAGATTAACATTCCAGCCAAGTGAGTCCCATGCCCAACGAAATGCAAAACACTTCAAAGTAAAATGAACAATTTATCATTCCTCCAGCTGGGAACTGGATAACACAGGGGCAGCCCAATCCCCCAACGAGACCAAACATCCCCTCAAGCTTCTGGGCTTCAGCTAACACTTTTATCTCTGCCGAGGGATTCTGGGATACAAAGTGTCTAACGTGCCAAAAAAGAGAGATCAAGTACATCTAAACGTCGCCACCAACACCACCCCCCCCCCCCCCCCCCCCCCCCCCCCCCCCAAGGGAGGGGATGCTGTGAGACAGTATCAGATACACACTATACCTTTTTTACATCCTAACCATCAACCACCTTTTTTATTTCAATTCTCTATAGTACAATTATCAATGGTCCCATATGAATTCTCATGAAGGAATATAAAGCCTTTCTCCTGGCAGTTATTTCTCCTATTTTCTCAAAATGCTAGTTGCTGCACATTACTTGACGAGACCTCGCGTCGCTGAAAAATGTAGGCACAGTACAATAGCTTTGCTAGAGCAAATTGAAGGGGTGAAGGCCATACATTATCACTGTAAACCACTCAGGTTTACAAGGGATAACAATAAAACTAAGAATTGATAAATGCTAAGGATCATTGCTACTATTCGGGTCATATGTACAGGTAGCAGTCTGTATATACAGACCAAATAGTCATTGCAAACTATTCCATCTCCACTTACTCGTATATTTACAACTAACTGAATCCCCAAATAGAAGTTTAGAACTTATACATGCTCATGGTAGAACATGCTCAAACGGGAAAAACAAGGATATATATCCACCTCACTTTCATAAGGCTTCTTCTGGCTTCAGGAAATTGTGGCATTCCAGCTGAGTCATCTCTCCACCAGCTACTGGGTCAAACTGGCATCGATAAAAGCTGCATTGACAATTTAAATTGCTGAAGATTACCTCAATGAGAATTATTTTTTAAGACAGTTCAAAGAACAAAGATATGCCCAACTGCCATGAACACAGCCACGGGTGATGGAGGCAATGACGGACAATGTTAGTGATGAGTGCGTCAGTTGGCGATAGGTGACAGGCTGGTGGTATTTTTTCAGAGCAAGAGTGCCGAGAAGTTAAATTTGAATAGTAGGGGTCAAATAGATATATATCTAAAGTAAATACAGAGAAACAGAGCGGGGAAGCAGAGTAAAAGAAAGAAAAGGGGCCGGTCTTATTTGGACAGTCATACATTGTCTGATCCCGCTCAATATGGACAGCATTCAACAGAGGAACCATTTAAATCGAATGTACTGGCTTACACATCAATATGACACCAGCAGAGAGCATGAGGGACCAAAAAGATAGTGACTGCATACTTTGAGGGCATCGTCATGTTCAATTCAATGTAATGTAATCATATCACTTTCACATCTGAAAAACATTCGTATGTTTTTAGAAGTTTATTCGGATTGCCAATCCTAGTCCAACATGATCCATCAATGGCATTAACATCTGCCTGATGTACTCATGAAGACTTGGAAAACAATACTATGTCAATTAACTGCTTCCAATTAATTCATCGGGAGTGCTTACATGATTTCAGACCAAAAGGCAATTTCATTTCAGCAGAATGGAGCTCTAGTATATAGACAAAAAAAAAAAAAAAAGCCATGGCAAAATGAGAAGGCATGAGCTACAATGGTTAAATCTATAGTGACCGAAGGACAAGAAGCAAAGGCATATTTGGCTTTGATAACAGCGGACAACACAGTAACTATCACAGCGAGTAAAGCTCTAGCTTCAGTAGTAATGGCAACACAACACACTCAAACAGATACACACATAATCATTGCACAAAATGGGTGTGACAAAATATTCAACTTGAACATGCTGCCTGTGTTATCAATGACTCGAAAGGACACTTGACCAGAACAAAAAAGTAGGCCTGGAAAAAGGGTATTGCCAGGGAACTTAGGTCAACATACAGTTCATTTTCAGGAAGCTAAAAGAGCCTTACATCCATACCCCTCATAAATTACCCTATATTCAAATACACCCTCTGCATTACTTAAAATTTCATTACACTCTGTCACCATTTCTGGCATGGCGGACTTGAGAAAAAAATATTTTTACAATTTTTCCCATACAAAATGTATCTATCTCTGATGTATTTACCATTTGCTTGTTTACATATACTATGAAAGAGAGGGGGTCGATCTCATTGATGCAGCCCATAAGATGTTCGAGCAAGGACAAATTCAAAGCTGTCATAAACTATGTAATTTGGCACACCAACTAAACCAGGTTATTTGTAATTTTCTGATCTATTGAACCGGGTTATGGTATAACCCATGGGTCGCTTTTTGGGTATGTTAGTGAGTGAGGAATAAAATAGTCATTTTTTTATTCCAGATGTGTAACTATATATATCTCTTCATTGTTGATGAAATAGTGATGAGTTATATTTTTCCTATTCTCTCTCTCTCTCTCTGACAATATTGTTTACATGGTATCAGAGCCAGTTACTGGTCAAAACTGTGTTATTGAGGTGGAGTCGCTATTAGCCGACCACCGTTGAGTCACTGTTTGTCGTCGAGGTGGAATCAGTGTTTGCTTACCACCGGAATTGTTGATGTTGATGATCGCTTGACTTTTTGGTAGTCGATGATTTTGATGATCGAATGAATCACAGAGGTCTTGAAGAAATTCGTCGTTGATGTTGTTGTCATGGTTCAAAGTCGCGATATCGGTCACCAACTCAGAGGGTACTGAGACACATCGGTTGCGGTGTAGTATCGGCCGATACGCTCACAATGTAAGATAGAAAACCCAAAATTTTTTGAAAAAATTTAAAAAATTGTAAACATTATAATCCAAGTATCATATCCCCAAAATGTATTATTTAACACTTAAATATAGTAAAAATAAATTATAAAGGCAATACTGAGAAATAAGATTTAACACAAAAAAATCCAAATTAAAAAAAACATAAAATAATTTTGACAAGTGGAATTATGAAATAAAAAGGAAAAAATAATTGAGAAATAGAAAGGATAAAAAATAATAAAAGGCAATGGTCCAAATCCAACCGACTGTGCTTGATATTTTAAGTTACAATCGGTTTGAGACTGTTTGACCAAGAATGGGGGGAGACGAATTAATTCAGATAAAGAGAGAGAGAAACAGAGGGAGAGGAACCAAGAGATCGACAGAGCACGCGAGACAGAGAGAGACCTCTACAGAAGGTCAACACACGAGTCACTGAATGCTGCCTAATGCCTGCTTCTTTGCTGCCACTGTGAAGAAGAAAAAGAAAGAGGGGTCTTTCTGTGTCTTTGATTTTAACAGGTATACCTTGCAATTCTTTCAATTTTTCTTCTGTTTCTGTAATTGCAAAAAGGGGTGAATTTTCTTTTGATTTTTTGTGACTTAGGGTTTGAAAAATGCCCATTTGGGTCTCAGATCTTCTTTTTCATTTCCTTTTTTCTTTTGTCATTTTGACTTTGGAGATTTTGCTGAAGATTCTATCAGTATCAGTCTGAGTCCGAAGTAACTCGTCTGATTTAAACGATATGAGTCCGAGTCAAGCTGATACTACCGAGTCGTAACCGATTCAATGTCGAGTCATGGATGACTCGTGATATTTACATATAATGTATCTATATCGGATTGGTCATGGTCAAGACGGTCTCAACTGATATTTTGAACTGTGGTGATTGTTGGGTGGATACTGTTGCTGGTTAGGGTTGAATGGAAGTTAAAGAAGGATGTTCTTGCAAGTTAGGGTTTGTATGGAGGTTAAAGAAGGATGCTATTGCAGGTTAGGATTGTTTGGAGGATGAAGAAGGGTTCCCAAGTCTCTCGGGTTCCGACAATCGGATTTTGTTTTTCCGGGAGTGGCCAATTATTTTAGAAAGCCCAAAGACTTATTTATATCTGAAGCCCAACATCTTCAAAAGCCCCATTCAAGTCCAGCCCGACTAGATTCAAGCCCAACGACTGTTTCGGTCCAAGTCCAGTCTAGACTGGCTCAACATCTTTAGATCGGTTCAGACCAATTCAGACCTTGTGGAGACCGATTCACACTTCACACTTAAATCGATCCGATTTAGTCCTGCCTAGACCGATCCAACGCCTTTCAGATTTATTTTTCTCCAGTTTAGATCTCCAACCGATTCAAAGTCATACAATACCAGTTCTGCCTATACTAGGCCTTCTACCTAGATAAGTCATCGTCCTTTTTTTTTTAATTTTTGTACACTGTCACAATACAGTTGTTAAGCTTGGTTGTTTCTGCTTGGGTCAACTGCTTGTGTGGGTTACACATGTTTATTTCTACTTGGGTCTTCCACTGGTTGTGTTGCCTGCTGTGGTTCCGTTGTTGTGTTGGCTGCTTGTGTTTCTTCTGCTTCTTTCGCTAATTTTTGTTGTATTGGCTGATTTTGTTGGTTCCGATGATTTTGTTTGTTGTGGCTGATTTTTTTGGTATTATAACCAATGATAAATCTACTTCCAATGTTATTGGGTCTGCAGTAAGTCAAGATTTTACTGTTCCATCTATTACCTCTATTAAGCTGAATGGCAATAACTATGTCCCCTGGTCTCGTTCTGTTGAAGTGTTTTTGAGTACGAAAAATAAAGTTTACTATCTGAGTGAATCTTATTCCAAGCTTAAACAATGGAAAGTAAAGAAGGCCCAAATGATGACTTTTTTATGGAATAGTATGTAGCCTCAGATTAGTATTCATCTCATGTCTCTCGACATTGCTAAGGAGATGTGGAATGCGGTTAGTCGTTTGTTTTATGGAGAAGATAATATTACCCTCATTTATCAGTTATTTCAAGATTTGTTTAGCTTGGAGCAAGGTGATAAAAACATTGAAGAATGCTACTCTGCCTTGCAAAATATTATGAATAATCTCAATGCTTATCAGTCATTCTCCACTTATTTGCAAGTCCAGAAAAAATAGCGCGAGGAATTAATGATTGCTCGCTTCCTTTCAGGTTTAAAATCAGAATTGGAACCCATATGTGCTCAGATTTTGACTAGGAAGGAAATTCCTTCGATAACATAAGTTTTTTCTCGTATTCAACAAACTTCCTTCAGTGATAGTAGTGTTTCTGTACCTAACCGCTCAGCTTTAGTTGTCCTACCTATTCAAGAGAATCTTCTAGAGCATTATCATGATCGTATCTCTCTGGAGGTGAGTTCTTTTCAACCGGGGGGGGGGAATGATAAGAATCGGATTGTATTTCGTTTCGTTATAGTTAGTGCAAACGCATGAATTAGGAGTTATTTGTCATTTTGCTTTTTAGGGGCTTAGTTGTCATTTTTACTATTTATTTGCTTTAGGGTTTGTACTCCCTATATGTATATATAGGAGATATGGTAGTTGTTTTTTGGGGGACTTTTGATTATTATTGAATATTGACATTACTTCTTTCTCAAATTCTTTCTCTTTTCTCATCCCTTTCTTCTTCTTTTCTCATCCCTAATTTTTTTCCTTTCTAATCTAGATCACATACCCATACCACTTACCAATCGACACAGAATCCAAGTAACATTGGTTCAATCAATAGTGAGTGGGTGGTGCTCCTGGTTGGGTTCATTGCCATGGTGGTTTTTGCAGCTAGGTGGTTCCAGGAGTGGGGTGGTGATGTTGAAGTGCAGGGAGATAGGGAGAGAGAAAGAGTGACTGGGAGAGAGGTTTTCTCTCAAATATCTCAACAACTTCATGCTACTGATTAGGGTGATGGTTTGGGTGGGAGGGGAGCTTGGCTTCTAGAGGCAGGCAAGGGTTTCATGGGGAAAAAGCATAAAAATGGTATTGAAAAAAGTATTGCCATGCCATCAGCATTTCTCATTTTGTTAGTAACAGTTAGGAGGTCTAGATGGAGTGGACATAAAAACTAAAGGGAGTGCAGTGAAATTTCAAATAATGCAGGAGGTGTTTTTCAAGTTAGGGTGAACTTTAGGCGTTATGGATGAAAGTTACTGGACTTGACCATAATAAAAAAATAGGCCTTGAAGAAGGGTTTTACTAGGGAACTTTAGCCTAAATATACTTCATTTTCAGGAAGTTAAAAGCGCATTTGATTCCTCAACTCAACAGCTTGAATAACAATTTAGTCCAACAAGGTTCATGTCTAATACAAAACAAAGAATTCACAAAGTTGATCTGATTTTTGCTTACCTCCCATCCATCCCAAGAATCGCAACTGTGTTCTTTTCGTGGCCAAAGGCAACAGTGTATTGACAACCTTCATGCAAGCGAAACTGAGCCACCGACCACTCTGAGCTGAAATACTTTGGCAGCACACCTGCACAAAAGAGCCCCAAAAGTGTTTGAGATGTCAAACTCAATCCTATTGCACATGTCAAATTACCATTTTCTAGATGTCTTATCTAACTAGTTGATTTTGCTGGATAATTCCTGCTCGCTTCGCAAGACCCTTTTGAGTAAAAAGCCTGGAGGGAAGTCTCCTAAAATTTAAATGGCAGAGTACAAACATTAGCTTAGACTTGTGGCTGTATTGAACATGGTGGATCCACGAATTTGTAGGTCAGATCCTCAAGTGAATAAGCTGACAGTCGCAAGGTTCAAATTCTTAGTCAAGACTAGGTTGGCATGGTCAAATGAATCAGAACTGAAGGCACCAAAACAATACCAAGTCACAGTACATAAAGGGCTATGTGGGGTGAACCTGTAAGAAGCTACCCAGTTAGTCAAATGATACAAGATTACTTGGATGGATTGACTTTGTATTGTGATCCACTTAGCAGGATCAATATTAAGACTACCCTTTTTGAATGCTGCTGAACCAAAAACATTCAACAACCAAGTTATTGTCTTAGCAAGTGCATGCAAACATACAGCATAGCTGAATGTCTATATTTCACAGTCGAACCTCAAAAGATCAAAAGACTAATAAAAAGAATCAAGCCTTGAATATTTGGGTGCTTTAATTCCACCAAACACCCACAAAGAGGATGTTTTCTCCATGTCTTTTTGAGTGTCATGTATGAAGTATGCCTGCTTCTGGATTTGCAAAATGTTGATAAAGATAACAGTTGGGACAAAAGAAGAGAAAGAGGGTGAAGGTAGATAGGTCCATTGGGATGGCGCCGAGATAAATGGTGGCAATGATGACGGTGACAACAATGATGAACAGACCTGTATCTATTTATCTGAGCTTGCACCATATGTTTTTAACTGCTGTTATTCTAACCACTCAGCAGAGACACAGAATTCGACCTGTCACTGAATATTGACCGTTACCTTGAAATCCCTCGCAAAAAATCTCCAGTGCTCAAATTAAATTTGTTCCTCCCAATATAGTTCTAGACATTTTACAGGTATACTACCTTTAATGAAGGAGAGATGTGAAATAGCTGACGGAGTTGAGAAACTCTGTTCGGATGCACCACGTGATCTTTCAACCACTAATGACCCCGAATCCACCTTTAGGTTGAAAACGTGGACAGTTCCTTTATCACTTGAAGCGGCCAGCCACTGGGCAGTCGAAGAGAAAGCAAGGCTGTAAATCTCTGCTCTATCTGCACCTCTTCTAACCTACATTGATGTCTCAAATTTTAGGACAGGAACGTCCAGAAGGAAAATGCACATTAGCATGGAAAATGTCACCAGTTGGTGGTAAAGAAGACGAGCACCCAATTAATGCAACTAGCAAAGTTCAAGAAATTAAAGAAAAAATTGTTCTTACTCCAGCAATCCTACTTGAAAGATATTTGAAACACTCTTCAGAGAAAGAAACTAGTCACATTTATTCAGAAAAAAGAAATGGAATCTCAAAAGGAAATAGGTTCTTTCTCTTCATATTGTCTTCCAAACCTAAGCACGCATACTTGTTGATATCCAAATCGATGTAATGCATTCTCTCTTCTTATGGAACTAAAAGCTACATCTACTGAAGTGAAGAAATTATGACTTGTTAACTAAAGCAAGAAATCAATTTCGAAACAACAAAAGTAACCCTCCACAAACATAACCATATTCCATAGAGTCCGAAGAAAGATGAGCGGCAAAACCGCATCCAGTAGTGGATATAATGGTACTTGACCATACAGAATAAAACGTCTTAGGTTGCATTGAAGTTCAAAAAGGGTAATAAAAACAATGGTCAGAAGAACAGTCGTCCATCTAAGGTAGGATGTTTGAGGGAAAATGAAAAGGCAAAAATAAAAAAATACCATTGTTTATGATCCAAGGCTCGAAGTCTTACTAGGATTTCTTCATTTTTTAAGTGCTGTTCCACAGTACACTTGTTATTGAAATTCACTAAAATGCAATGTGTGCACCTTAAGATCACAAGTTCTCTGTTTCATTTGTCCTTGACATCACAAAAGGCACGGGCACAATAGAACCAGACAATCTAAACAATAAATATGTACAATTGCAAATCATGAGAATTAAGCTTCAACTAAAACTGTAAACATTGGGGAAAAAAGGAAAAAGAAAAATGCTTATTTTAGAAGCAAACCAGCACAATACTGAACATAAAGAGAGCTTGTTAGCCAGTATCAAATAATTATGACCACCCAAGATTGATTAATATTGTTAAATAATCTCTCCACCCATTGTCGGCATGCATGTTTGCCTATTTGTGTGTTAGCTGTACTTGCAAACAATGGTCCAGGGAGGGTGTATAGAGAAATTTTATCACACACTAAATTATTTGGTTCACCCAAGGTTGGTTTAGATGGTTTATATGGGTAAGGAGTCTCTCCATTCATTGTTTAATTGGTTTTGAATTGAATGCTCCAGCACTTGCTATAGATACTGGGAGGTTGGATCACATATCACTATCTGAATACAATATTTGAAATAAAACCATCAAACTGGTCCAAGTGAAAATTTCACATGCCAAGATCCAATTTCAGCCAGCAAGGGATCCATAATTTTTTTGCTCAACCAAATATTATGCATATAACAAATAATGACTTACACAAAAATTATGTTCCCAACTTGCATTGGCATTCACATGCTTCCGAAGGGAAGAGGAATGAGGGGAAGGAAAACGATGCCTAAAGACAACAAATTGTGGATAAAAGCAGGATAGAGGTCTGGAGCTTTTCTGAAAGTTTCTAAGATAAGCAAGGAAAGAAAATGAATAAAGAATAAGGAAGAAGTGGCAGACGGGTGTTACCTCATCCATCTGTTGGTGTGTAACACCCTATTGCTGTGTATTTCAATAGCAAGAGTCATGTTATGGACAAGCATATAAAACAGAAATGAACGAGAAGGAAGCAGGGAGAGGATGTCTCAAAAAGAGGTGAATATACAAGAAAAGGATGGAGAAGATGAGAGAATAAGAATAGTTTATATTTGTGAATGCTAGTGGCCACATTGCACCCACGCTACATCTATTTAAGGTAAGAGAAAGGGGAAACTGGGATGTTACATCTGTAGATTGCCTAAACATGGGTTTCGTGCATGTGCAATCATTGTTATCAAAATCGTACAATTCGATTCGTACGATTCGATTTAGTCCACATTTGATTCGTATCTTACTATAGAATCGTTTTTGGCCGGGAATCACAAGAATTGTTCGATTCGATACGAATTGAAGAAATCGTACAATTCATTTTATTTTTTTTAAACCCTTTTTCTAGTATTACATCGTCACTTTGCTAAAATAGATCCACCCCCAAATATAAAACTCACGTATCTCTATATCTCATGTTCGCGCCTCTACCTCTCTCAGCAACTGTTCAAGCATCTGTGAACATCACACATAAACGACGTCTCCTTTACTACAACTATGCTGCTTCTTCTTCTTCTTCAACAACATCTACCAAATCCTAACACACCATACATCTTCTTCAATATATGATATGTTTTTTACTTTTCATCAATAATTTATTTTTCAATCGAATGTGAGAATTGATTTTCTAAGTTTACATGTTCGAGTCAATATGGATTTTTCCTATTTTAGTAAACTTCATTGGTACCAGGAAGACAATAGATATTTCATCATGGTCATTTCCTATTCTTGTTCCAGGTGAATGTACTCAATTGTTTATTTTTAAAATACAATAATGTTCAGTATTTAATATCTTGCCTATTTTAAATATATAGATATTTTTTTTATCTTTGTTCGAATTTTGTGTCAAATCTCGATTCGATACGATTCACGATTCTCAATTTCGATTCTCGATAAGAATCTCGATTTGATAACTATGTGTGCAATAGATAAAAGTATGAGTAACATAATAGTGTATTTAATAACAATAATACATGCAATGTAGAGCCACAAAGAGATGTAATCGGCCAACACAAGAGCCAAGGTCGACTAGCCATAGTGATGTTCAATGGTCAGGTAAGAGGTCCTTGTGCTGAGTTTTTGGATAATTTATGGCCCACATCTGAAATGAGTTCTAGATTCCTTTCATCGATTCGATTCTAATTCATTCATCAAAATAATTGTATCAGTTTGAATATATGGAGGGTAACCAGCACACAGCTGCAAGTAAGCTGCACATGACTTACACTATATAGATATGCACATATGTACATTTTTAGGTGACTTGGAAAAATGATTTAGTGGGTCTGTTTGCTTGATATAAATATCCGTATACTATTTTCTCAAAGGTTGACTTTTGAGTTCATTAAATTGAACACACTGAATATGCTAAATTCTTGTGGTACCCAACGAAATACATGTGCCATGGAACCCAGGATGCATAATAACGAATGGATTGCACCGAAATCTTTGGTTGCTATGATTTGTTGAAAATTTTATTGGTAAAATATTAACACACATTGCTCAACTATTCATATTTAGAAGAAAGATCTCATCTCGTAAGCACCCTTGAGTGAGTGTGTGGAGATTAAGGTGGTGGGTCTGACTTATTGGTGTTGAAAGTGCTTGGTATAGAAAATGTATGGCCTGGGAGTTCATTTTATCAAGTTATTTTAGGTGAGTTTGCATGGTCTTTGCATTTGCATGGCATGTGCACTTATTGCATGGAGCAAGCATGTAAGTGACATGTACTTCGATTGCTGGTTGTTGCATCACAGAAGTAATTGAAGTCACAATCTCAACTGATTTTGGTAATAGTAGTTGAATGTTGTATGCAGTAGGTTATTAATAGTGATATGAGCAAGAAAAATGTTGACATTAGAATGACTTACATCAGAACGAGATTTAATCCTATGAAAAATAATGGAATTTTTGGACTTCACTATAGTGGCCTGCATCTTTGTAATGTCTATATCAACTACGCAATGGTATTTGTTCTAAACAATCAAAAAATAGATATCCCAAGTTCATATATGTTGTCTTTGTGGCAAGATTATGGCCTTAATGGCAGATTTATATAGCATACGTGACAAATACATGCTTTAGTGGCGGATTTGTACAACGTATGAGAAAATACATGCTTTAGTGGCAGATATGTATGGCCTTTGTGACGGATTCCATATGAGATGTGGCATATACATGCCTTAGTGGCGGATTTATATGGCCTAGTGGCAGAACTTGTTTATGTGGAGGAAATTATCAATGTGTCTGAGTGATGTGTAATGGTGGTATGGCAGATTGACCGAGTGAAGGCAAGATGACACCTACTCTAATTAACCAAGATTGCATTTGTTGTGGGTTGCTTTGGTGGCATAGTTTGTGTGGCCAAAGTTTATTCCATAAACGCCTATTGTTTGGCTTGGCTGTTTAGACTGGGTCGATAAATTATGTAATTCATTGCAATTAATCAATGTGGCCAGTAATGCTCTACAACTATCCAAATTTGGGGACAAAATTTCTAAAAGGTGGGGAGGGTGTAACAGCACATTTCAGGGACAATTGGGTGATGACCAGCATTGGAGAGGTCAATTAGTAAACGAACAATATATGAAATTTAATTCTAGAATCAAAACATTATTATGGAAAATTCTGGGAAGACAATTCAGGGGAAGGAAAAGGTAAGGATACAAATTGTGGACTGAAGTGGAATAAAGTTCCAGATCTTTTCTGCAAGTTTCTAGGATAATCAAGGAAATAAAGTGAATGAAGAATAAGGACGAAGTGGCATATGAGTGTGACCCTTAACAGATGGGTGGTGTGACCTTGTCCCTGTACTGGTGTGTAATGTGTTAGATGGGTATTTCAATAGCAATGAGTCATGATATAGACAAGCATATAAAACATAAAAGGATGAAAATAAGGGCAAATGGGATGCCCAAGAAAAGGGGTGATTATAGAACAAAAGGATGGAGAGATGAGAGAATAAGAATAGTTCTTTGTCAAAGCAGGGGATTTCTTGTGGACAAAGCCAATTTTAGTAAGACATAAGGGGGAAATGGAATGTTACAACAGGGACCTATTATTAGCAAGTGCCCTATATAGGTAATAAAGAGTTAGATGTGATCAAAGGTGAACGTGGCTTATCAATAGTCAGCAAAAAGGGTAGACATGAGAGGTGAATTGGGAAGGATTGCAATTTTTGGAGAAGCAAGTTAGAGGCAAAAGTCAAAGCCATATAGCAGGAGGAGGAAGTAATAACAGTAAATTCTTCCACAAAATGGCACATGTCCATAGGATCCTGAACCACATGGAGAGAGTGCACCATGATGGGGAGAACCTAAGTAGAGGATGTCAGGAATGGGATTCTGTGGTCTAATGAAATAGCATGCTGAGCTAACAGTGTGATAGGCCTTAGACATAACAGAGGCTATAACTTGACTCTAACAAAGCTACACATTTTGCTGCCTCCTTTTCAATATGTCCAGAGTTCGTTGGGTTGCTTGGCTTCTTTATTGGGCTGCTTGGGAGGAGGGAGGGGCATATGCCACGAGGGAGCCAAAACACTTCAGAGTTGCACACCACTGTAACTTACATGGTGTGCATGGAAGGTGAAAGGTTCACTTTTTTTTTTTTTTTTGTAAGGAAGTAGATTTATATATCCCCAACCTGAAACACTATGAGTTAAGCTATCTTCATCCCTGGCCTAGGAAGATTATCTCTATTTCCTAAAGTTCCTTTGTAGATTTAATTGATGATTTGAGTTTTAGGCTAGAGCCTCGATAGTTCTGCTCTCCATCGCAGGTACAACACAACTACAAGCCCTCGTGCCTGCCAACACCCCTCAAAAAAATCCATAAGCAACTACATAAACAATTACCCACTTCTCAATCAGGATTGTCCACACCAATACTCCACATATTTAGTTTGGATGCCTAATCTAGATCCATCTTCCTCTCTCTCTCATATTCTTTCCCATTAGAGTTAATTTTTGCCTTTTCACTACTTTGACAAGTACATAATTTTTTAGTTCAGATTTAATGTCTGACTACCTAGCTCTTAAAAGACTTCAAAAATTGTTCTACACTCACAAGAGGCTCAAATTATCAGTACTTGAAAGACCTCATATTTGTTCAACTCAAACACCGCAACAAAACATCCCATGAGATTTTTATGGTCAGCAACAATTTTTTTTTTTTTACTAAACATATAAATTCAGAATGAGTACAAGAAGGATACACCATATGAATAACGTAAGACAGCATTGAATCACACAGATATGCACTTCTTTACAAACGTACCTCCTGAAGCAATGAGCCATCCAGAGTATTGAAAACCCTCACAAGCGTCCCCTTACTACTTGCTGTGGCCAGTAACCTCCCATCATTTGTAAGCGCCAAACACACAATCCTCGAATCATGTGCCATAATAAACTTGGTCCTCTTTGACGCGTAATGCTCGACCCTGACCTGCCCCTTTTGCAACCCAGGACACACCAAAACCATAGATCCCGAAACGTGCGAAACCTCACACAAACCCTTGGGATTCACCGCTGTTTCAATCTGATGCAATAACTTTAAATCCGCAAAATTATAAACAAATATTTTTTGTAATAAAATTACGATAATTCGGTCACGTCGGAGGCGAACATTTTTGACTTCGGACCGGAACGATAGCTCGCCGATGCATCTGGACTGATGGTCATCCCAAATCATGACCTTGTTAAGGGGATATTGGGGTTCAGGGCCCCCGCCGACTAGGGCAAGAATGTTGCACCGGAAGAGCATTTGGACTACGCCGATGCCACCGCCGCCACCACCTGCGGTGGCGGAGGAAGGAGAGAAGTCGCGGCGGAAGATTTCGCGGAAGGGGTCGCAATTGTAAATACGAAAGCCACGGTCGGTGCCAGAGGCGAAGCAGCCGAAGTCCTGGTTGAAGGAGAGATGGAGGAGAGTGGGGATTGGTTCGGTAGGAGTATGGTTCTGGGGGTTTGATGAGATTGCGGAGGAGGTTTCGGAGAAATCGGAGAGTAAATTTTGTTCGTCGCCCGCGTCGACTGAATACTGCGGAAAAGTCATGTCGGTGAGGTCGGAGATGGATGATTGATCGGAGTCTAAGGGTTGGTGGTGGGAGGAAGGAGAAGGGGGGTTTTGGACCATGTGAGGTGAAGGAGAGCTATTGTTAGGGTTAGGGTTAGGATTAGGGTTGGGGGAGGAGGGGAGGGGCCAGGAAGAGGGAGCTGGGAGGGTTGAAGTCATGGGAACTGAATTCTATTGGAGGAGACGAGGACAGAAATGGTTGGATTTGGAGAGAGTGTTGGAGAAGGATTAAGAGTCCTCAGCAGTTAAGAAGAACGTACACGCAGTTTTTGTTTTATGTTATTTTTTCTAAAAATCAAAAATCACTTCACCAGCCTTCAGCTTGTCCCAACTAACACTTGATTTATACATAATTTATCTGGTAAAGTAGAACGAATTTGAATTTCAGAGAAATGGTAATTGAATTCGTGATAAAAAAAAAAAAAAAATTTTACGGACGACGCTATTTTAAACTGTCTTAAGCTATTGATGTCTCAGTTTCAATTCGACGTACCACATTTACCATCTATATAATAAAGTATAACGATTTTGAATTTGAGAGATAAAGAGTGGTCTAGATCGTTTCGTGACCAAAAAAGGCATAATCCAACAGATGATGTTATCTCAAACTGTCTCGAGCTATCGACATCTCAGATCGTTTCGATCCAACGTATCACATTTATCGTAATCAATTAAAAAATTTACTTTCCGAAATTGATTGTCTAAAATTTTTACTTTCATTTACTACCCAGCCTAATTTTTCTAATATCTTCGGTCTCTCCCTCTCTCTTTCTCTCTCCGAAATTCATTGCCTAATTTATTTCTCACTCAATTCACACTTTTTTTTGCTTTCGCTAAGCTACTATTTCTCTCTCCCTTTCCTCATCTCTCTCTCTCTCTCCCTGAAATTTCATTCCCTAATTTCCACCTAACTCATAGCTTCCCAAAATCATACTCAAGATTCCCTAAAATTGGCTTTCCAAACTTGATGCAAATCTCAGAAAAAACCCACCCAATTTATGCCCTAATGGCCTCCCAAAATCAAAGTCAAGAACCCTTCAGATGCTTCGCATGGTCTCCCGCCCCTGCCTGCTTGGGTCTTTCTCCCTTCAGTCGCTGCTGCCTCCTTCTCCCCAGGTGTGTCTTCCTTCCCTCCAGCTCTCTACTCCCCCCAACGTCCTTCCCTTCTCTCTATCGGTCTCATCCTTATGATTTTTGGTTGTTCTACTGTTTTTTTTTCTATTTTTTAGATGATGTCTTTTTTAGTTGGGGAGACGTGTTTTGGCCCATATTATTAACATACATGTTTTTTTTTTTTTCTGTTTTGATGATGACCATGCTCACTCAAACCACACAGACATGCTCACCGATCTATTTTATGATCAATCAATCCATCGGGGGTGCAAGAGAATAGTTTACCACATTATAGTAGTTCAAATGAAAATATCTCGGTGATTAGTATCTTGAGAACCTAAATTTGAATCTCTTAAAATATATCATGATTTTATGTCAATGCATGTGGTTTTTGTGACTGACTTGAGTAACATTAAAATCAACTAAGGCAAACAATTCTAATTATTTTTTTTATGATTTTTGGCTGTTGTGAATAGTCTTTACTATTTGGAAATCTGAATGGGTGTATATATATGTTCTACTATTTTTTTTTTCTATTTTTGAGATGATGTCTTTTTTAGTTGGGGATACGTGTTTTGGCCCATATTATTAACATACATGTTCTGTTTTTTTTTTTTCCTGTTTTGATGATGACCATGGTCACTCAAACCACACAGACGTGTAGTTGTACGCAAACAATACTGAGGTGTTGCTGTCTAATCCATTTTGCTCTCTAAGAAATCCACTTTGTAACATTGTTATTTTCAGCCAGCCCGAAATCCAAATGGACAAGAGGAATTCTCTTCATGATTTATTGGGAGTTCGGCTAACTCTTTCATTTAGAGTGAGTTTTGAACGTTCTTAACCAAACTCTCGACGAGGGCGGCAACAGCAGCTCACCAATCTATTTTATGATCAATCAATCCATTAGGGGTGCAAGAGAATAGTTTACCACATTATAGTAGTTCAAATGAAAATATCTCGGGGATTAGTATCTCGAGAACCTAAATTCAAATCTCTTAAAAGATATCATGATTTTATGTCAATGCATGTGGTTTTTGTTACTGACTTGAGTAACATTAAAATCAACTCAGGCAAATAATTCTGATTATTTTTTTTTATGATTTTGGCTGTTGTGAATAGTCTTTACTATTTGAAAATCTGAATAGGTGTATATATATGTTCTACTATTTTTTTTTTCTATTTTTGAGGTGATGCCTTTTTTAGTTGGGGAGACGTGTTTTGGCCCATATTATTAACAGACATGTTATGTTTTTTTGTTTTTCTGTTTTGATGATGACCATGCTCACTCAAACCACACAGACATGTATTTCTAAGCAAACAATACTGGGGTGTTATTGCACTGTTTTTCCTATTTAAAAAATCATGCTGAAGTTTTGTTGTGAGTTTTTGTTGCGATTGAGATAATTATAAGCTAATTTTCGTAGACTGTAGCCATTTCACCTATCTTTCATAAAAGCTGGATCGTCTTCTCCACTTCAGAAAACGTCCCAACCCCTTCAAAACCCAAACCGTAGGCTACCATTTCAACTACCCAAGCCTCAAAAACTTCTCCCCCTTCAAATTTTCCTAAAAAATCATTCGCCCAATCCATTTTTCCATCTAATTTCTCACTTTTAACCGAACAAATTCAGCCCAACCCCTCAAAAACCCCCAAATCCAAGATACCTCCAAGAATAAAGATGCATGCTCGACGAAGTGTAAATGTAGTAAGCCAAGAACCAAATTTTGTGGAAGAAATCATCGAGGAAAGGGATGGAAGGCCAGCGCTTGTCCATCGATATGATCGTACTCATTCTCCTAGCATCCTCAAGGCCGATAGGTATGACAATTTCTTTCAAAATCAACTCGTTGTGTGTGAACGAACTATTGAATTACACCATTTTGTTGAGTTGGGTATTTTGGTGATAATGGAAGCAAGGGGTTGGGATAATTACTTGAGGAATGGAGGGGAAACAGTTAAGGAGATTGTTAGGGAGTTTTACTCCAATGCCGAGGTGGTGAATAGGGCGATCAATATGTATGTGAGGGGGATTTACATCAATGTGAGTGAGGAAACTATTTTGGATGCAAGGTCAGTGCCACGGGTACCTAGGCCTAATTATCCTCCAAGGAAATAAGTAAGCTTGGATGTGGTGGGAGTAGAATTGACGGGAATTGTGAACTTCAAGTTGGGGGGGGGGGGGGGGGGGCAAACGGTTTCTTAAACAAGGAGAAGTGACTGACAAATACAAAATGCTTAACTTGATTTTCGTTTCAAATTTTGCTCAACTTGGGCGAAAGAATGAATTCTTCCAGACATGGCTCGACTTTTGTATGCGATAGGAAAGAACCATAGAATTTACCTTCCCTCTTTGATCTTGTCTGAGATGATCAAAGGTTGTGATGCTAAGAGAAATTCACTTCCCTTCAGAACGTTAGTAACAGAGATTTGCATTGACTGGGGAGTGAAGATCAAACCAGAATGTGAAATGCTTAAGCCAATGGGATTTTTGAAAAAGGTTTCATTTCGGAGGAGCCAGGACCACAGTGGAGGACAAGCAGTGAGGGAGGACATGCCACCAGGACATGGGACCGATGAGGTGCAAGATACCTTGGATGCCGAAGAAGAGAGGGAGGCAGAACAAGCACATGCTAAGACGGGTGATAGGAGGACTCTTCGAGAGATCATGCTTAGCATCAAGGCAAAGCAATATGAGATCCTCCGTCACATACGTGGTGGAGCAACTGGACCTTCGGGCTCTTGAGTTGCTAGTGACTGTGTTCATTTTCGTTGCTTTAGTTTACTATGTGTTTTGTTCTCTTTAGATAATTTAAGTGTTTTATTTTGAACCATGAGACATTTTGAATGGGTTATGCTAGCTTTACAACAATTATCTTATTAATGCATGTGTTAAATTTTAGTTATTCCATTGTTATTTTTCGTTAATTGATTGAACTGATGTGATATTAAGATTACTTGCTAAAGTGACTAAGCATAGTGTTATCTTGACACTTAATCTAACAGCCCGAATTAAAACCTCATTTCTTTGAAAAATGGTATTTTCTCTGTGCTTAAGTATCGAATGTACATTGGTATTTGCTATTATTAAGAAAGTGCATAATAGTCAGGCTTAAAAATGGAATTGGAATATAACTTACATTCTTTGAAAACCTGACATAATCAGTGGAGATAACGAAGAATTCTGTGGTAAACTTTTGAGCCTTGCGATGCTTTTGAGAGAAAATCAGCACTTCCTCAAGAAAGGTTTTTCACTTTCTATTATTGAATAATCTCATTAAGTTTGTTTTGATTGATGCAAATAGAGCAGTATGTTGATGTATCCTACAAATAATTTGTCCACACGACAAATACATGTGCACAGGCCTGAGAAATGATCTTAAACCATTTTGTTTTATTTTTCTTTGAGCCTTATCCATTTCTTTTGCAACAAAATCTCGTCAGCCATGATTGAGCCTGAAAATAATAACTCTTTTCTGTATAGCCATGTTTTTGACCAAGCCAGTGGAAAAATATATATTCTTACATTGGTTATCTAATTTTCTTGCACATTATGTTAAAAGCAGACTTTATGGAAATGAAAAAAAAAATAAGGGGGAAAAGGGCAAACAAAAAAAAAAGTAGAAGGAGATGAGAAAATAAAGAAATAAATGCAAAAGAAACCAATCTTGCAAATGAGTTGTGATTTCGAAAGAAAAAGAATGAGTGTTTCAAAGACAAAATGAAGAAGAGAAGGGGAAAATGTGCAGAATTATAATGAAATTGGATAACCCATTTTGAACTCTTCTTATTCGTCATTTCATTCACTACTAACCCCTGGCCACATTATAACCTGAAAAAAGTCCTATTTAATCTTAGGTATAATGCATGTGTAGGAAGTCAACAAAAATTTGGGGTATGTTAATAGCCTTGCTTTATTTGTATCAATATTCCTCCATGAGATTATGTCAAACGTGTTAGTTTGTTTTCCTGGATTTCACTCCCGCAATGTTTGAGCATGTGAATTTGCGATTAACCTTCTTCTAATCACATGCCTTTTTTAGAGAAAGTCACTAAAGTCAGAGGGAATTTTTGCTAAGGGTATTCTAAGAAAGGTTTGTGAAATCAAAGCTACCCATGGAGGGTTATAAAGAAGAATGCTTGTTATATGATGATTCTTGTCACTAGAATGATTATTCTTCACATAGGGAATTTCAAATGTCAATGCAACAAGTGTTTATTTTTGCATAGAGTACGTACCTATGAAAGAGAAGTGTTGGGAAACAATTCAGGGTTGGGTGTCTCAATGATCATGGTGCTAACTCACTCTGATAAAAAAATCTTACATATACACATCCATTCAATTGAAGGTTGTGGGTAGATTCACTGAAAACCCTCACGAGACAACACTCGTCCACTAGGGGAAACCTAGGGGTTTAACGGCTTGTTGCATATGCTAAATGCAATCGGGTGACCTACGAAAATGACATTGTAAATATAATTTCATTTGGATGTTTTATATTACTAGGAACTAGCAATATGCAAGTTGGGGGGTGTGATGCATAGTCAAAAGTTACATCTTATTATGCCTTTATGAGATTAATTATGCTTTAATTGTGTTTAAATGATAATATTTCAGGATAAAGTAAGTACAAGGGCTTAAAGGCAATAACGTCACTCTTTCAAGCAACATACATGTGTTTTTAAAGAGAACTCAAGAAAGAGGAATCAAGCTTCCAAGTTCGAACGTCACATTGAAATCATTCAAGATCTCCAAGAGGCTGCTAGGGAGATGACATGATGCTAGTTACTGTGGATGACAAGGCTGCATTAGCAACCATGTTCGAACTCCAACAACGTTTGAACACACTTCTAAGAAGAAATGCTTTTACGTTCAAATGCCAAGAACCGTTCGAATATAAATCCCAGACAGAATGCAGGCATATTAGATTTTCACACGAATTTTGTGGCATAGGCTTGGACTTTAAGCACCTAGGTTTGTCCTTTACCGCTCTCCCTTGTCTATAAATACCATCCCTTGGAACTTGTTGAAGGATATCTTTTGGAAGTGGAAAAACCCTCAAAAAGTAACTAGTTTTCTTCTACTTTCATCATTAGTTTCATTAGCTTCCGTTGTAAAGCTTCCTTCTTCACTTAGAGGATTGAACCTCTCTCACCTTTCTAGCTCTCTTGTAGCATTGAATGGTGGGTAGCGTTTCACTCATTCTTTGTCGAAGATAAGCATATTATTTTGGTAAACGTTAACTTGTAATTATAAGTCCTATATTTGGAGGGATGAGATTCACTCACTTTTCTAGCTTTCTCAAAGCCATGAAGAGTGAGTAGTTTCTCATTCACTCTTTAGTGAGAGGTGATGGGCATGTATATTATTGTTCGGAAGTTATATTTGTACATTTCATTTATGCTTAATAATTTATCTTTCCGAATGCATCTAGCAAAGCTAAAAGTACTTTGTACAATCATGAATCTCTTATAGACAAGTTAATTCTTGACATAGAAGAATTCATTGGTTCTTTGCAAGTGCTCAAGCTAGGTCTTCATGACAACTTTTCAATCTTCATTGTCATTATGATTTAACTAAGAATGAGATAACTTAACAGTAGCTGGATGATTTGTAGGGTTGTTTGCTTGTTTATAGACGGGTTAAGTCCCGACACAAACAATTCTTGCAAATCTCTACAAAGACATCAGAGTCATGCTCTTAATTGACACATTCCATCTTTATCCTCCAATTAACTTACTATTGACTTAAAGGTTAATTGAGTTGTTTACAATACACAAATATAACAACCGGATGAATAAATACATGTCCAGATCCTTAAGCTAAAGGGTGACCTTTTCATTTAAGAGAATCGTATATTTTGTTTAGAAAACTCTATAATCATCATAACTTAAAATCTCAAGGATTGTTGTCACTTTGTGATTAGCACAAAATATTGCACATCATTTGCACCCTTTTTAGACTTGTTTTTGTGGTGAATATGGGAGGAATTGCGATATTTTTACATTTAATGGGGTTTCGGTATGTTTGTAGCAAAGAGTTGAAAAGGGCATGAGTTAAGCCCCCATCGTAGTGCTTAAAGGCAATGGAGATAAAGGGGAGGCTTGACAATAGCATGGAAGGTGAAAAGACCAAGATTTGAGTAAAACAAGTAAAAACCTACCGGTAGGTTTGTCATAAAACTACCGGTAGGTTTTGGCTACTGGAGTTGGTTCTATCGGAAAACTACCGGAAGGTTTTGGCTACTAGAGTAAAATCTACCGGTAGGTTTTGCCATCGACCTACCGGTAGGTTTTTGCTAAAAAACGCCAGATTCTGCAACTCAAGTTCTGCAACTTTGGGGGTCCCACCATTGATTCTCCCACATGTCCCTGACATCCCTTACACACAGACATGCCTCCCCAACCCTAGGCTTGGACTTTGAAGGCTTAAGTATTAATGAGGAGGAGAGAGAAAATGGAAGCCTAGGAGTTGCTGGGTAGGCGGTCCTAGCCTGCCCAAAGCCATCACTTCAGCCTCCTATGGATGAGAGGTCTGTCACACACCTAGGGGAACCTCCATGGACGAAATTGAAGCATTCATTGGACATTATACAAATTGTAAAGATATAGAGAGAGAAGCTCTAGGAGGAAGACATAGTTTTAGAGAGAGAAATATTAGATTTTTGCATTCCTTTACACATTTTCACTTGTAATCTTCTTGAATACTCTTGTAAGCTTCATTTATTGTCTTTAATGTCATTTATTTCAAGTACATTGCAAGTTTAAATACACCATTTAGATTCTACCATTGTTGTATTGAGTTCTCTTCATTTCAAGCTTTTAATATGGGTATTCAATGCACTACTTCATAGTTTAACTTTTCTTGCATTAATTTAAGTTTCAATCATCATTTCTTCACAATGTCTCTTCACTTCATTTATGTTCTTGTATTAAATATGAGTAGCTAAGCTTTAAGTTGACTAATCCAATGGAGAATTCCTCTTGGGTATGCTAAATCAACTCTATTTCATTCCTCCTCGTAGTGTACGACAGTTTGGTTTGACTAGGTTGAGTGTGGACATGGTTGTGAGTTCTTAATACACCGTAGACTTGTCATGGGGTATGCTTGAATCATCATCTCCATTTTAGTCCCGCGTTTCCTACGAATCAATTGAGCGTCTAAGCACCATTGAAAGAACGTCTTGAGTCAATTTGACATTCCTATTGGAATGACCTCTTTGGATTAGCCAACACTTGTTTTCATTTTATTTTCATCAAGAACACAATTCACCAAAACTCAAACATCAAAGATTTTTACACTTTTCATTTTTCACCAAAATCACCTTCAAAACAATTTACCTCATTTCCTGAGGAGACGACCTTGGAATACGAATTCCAAGTAAAACATGACACTCGAAAGTCTCTTTGTGCTTGGGAAGCACTTTTGTTCACACACACACACACATTTCATTCACACACTTGTTTTCCCATTTCTTGCATCGAACCCGAGTGAGAGTGACACTCACCCACACACATAAGTCATACACACATTGAGGGTTCATGTTCGGAGATTATGAACGACGAAACCAATCAAGCACTTTGGTCTCTATCACTTATAACCTTCAAAACACCAACATTAGTTCCCTGTGGATTCGACTCCCGATTTAACTGGATTATAACTACAACTTGACCATCTACACTTGGGTGTATACATTTCAGATCAATTCACATACTTTTAGAGAAAATACAAATAAAACTAAAAATAGAATCGGGAAAGAAAATCCACTTCAAGGGGGGTGGAAACCTCCGATGGATGGTTCAATTCGAGAAGAACCTATTTCCAAAACTTCCACAAGAAAATTTAATACAATATTCAACATACCATTTTCATTGATAGAAAAGTCTTTAAATGCAAGTTAATAAAAACTATCTTAATAACTAACATAACCCATAATTTCATTATCTTAGTAACCACCTAAAAAACTACCCACAAAATACTCTTATCACTAACCCACTAGTACATATCTTCCAATTAACTAGCTAACTACCTCTAATGCAGGGTTCCCAAGGGTGATAATAGGCCTCCGTAGCGCTCCAGGATTAGTGGCAAAGATGCATTGACTACTGAGAATTGATTAGAAGATCTACTAAAGGGATCCACCAGCCCATGTTCATGGGTTTTCTATATGGCAATTGGGTCAAACATAGGAGGTTTACTAACCCAGGAGCGCAGACCATAGAGTAATGGCCTGAGTTTGGTTGTGTCCAGTACTGACTGCCCAATCGCGACTAAAGGAATCCCCTGTTGATATAACTAAAAGTAGGTATAATCGTCTCTTAAGCAATGATTGGTTTGTCATTAACCTCATAAGGACAACAGTGTCAATAAAGAACGTTTAGGATGAATGTTTTTACCAACTTGTCACATCAATCTTCTAAATTTGCCAAAAAAAAGGCCAACTAATAAAATTTCTGAATGAAAGATTAGTTTGGCATAAAATAAATATATAGAAAACAGTTACAGAACACAAACATCCGTATAAAATTAGAGTTAACCAATCTGACCATCTCTAACACCAACAGTTCCTAACTATTTCAGGTAGAAACCAACCAACTCCACAAGGTTTCTTCACTTCAAGATCTGAGTCGAACGATTATTCACAAGCATTATTCCCCTGAGACCCACTAAACATCCCATTAACAACGACCTTATCCCAAACATAAACTAAACATTCCAAGGGAAATTCTTATACATTTTTCATCATCAAACAAAATGCAACCAAACAACAGGCAGTCAGGCATTGAAACAACTTAGCTCCTAATCCTGACTCAAACTCGCAACCCTTCTTAGACTGATGAATATTAATGCACACCAAAGTCCAGCAGTACCGTTGTAAGCATATGATATTTACCATCTACATTCTTAAAATCAACAAGATCAATTTGGTACGATGAGAAGATCAACATATAACGTTGCAAATAGGCTGTATGAAAGCCAAGGCGAAAAACAGAGCAATTTCGTTCCCTTGATTGGTTTTCTCCCATATTCTCCCTGCAATTTTGTGCTTTTATCTTTTGCCTCACAACAAATGGATAATGCCTTGGAGTAAGATGGCATACCAAAGAAAGGAAGTTGGTGAGGCCCCGAAAAAAATTCCTGATTCTCTACAAGATCATAGCATAGCCACAAAAATCACAATATCTTTATTTAGTTTAAGTTTGGGATGAGACACAATCTCTATCATTAAATATTCATAAAACTACCCCAAAGTTAAATCCGAAAGCTTGTATGTATTTATTCATAGGTCCAAATCAACTCCTCCATATGTATTAACATCAAAGCCAAAATTAAAGACAAATAAAAAATTAGAGAATAGAAGAAAGATTAGAAATCAAAACCACCATCATCAAACCCACCATCTCCAACATCCGACAACATATCTCCCACCAACAGCCCTCCCAGCAACCCGGCTCCCATTCCTAGCCCAAACTTGCTATTCTTCTTCTTAGGCTGTTGAGGCTGCTGCACTGGCGGATATCCATAACCCATTGGCGGTGGCTGATATCCGTACCCCGGTGCATATCCACCGGCATGTGATGGTGGCGGAGCTGGATATCCACCTGCATGTGGTGGTGGCGGTGCTGGATATCCACCGTATCCTGGAGGAGGATATCCTCCGGGATATCCCGTCCCATGAGGCTGTGGTGCAGCGTACCCCATTCCCGGAGGTGGTGGCGGGTACGCCGTACTAGCACCAACATGCGCCGGAGCCGGATACGCCATCACCGGCTCATCGACGTGCTTCTTAGCCTCTGCCGGCTGAGTGAATTTCTCCCCAAACTTGTACGAAAATTTAATCGTTCCCTTGGGTTTTCCGGAGGGTGTACGGACCTGGTACTCCACAACGCGTTCACCGCCGTCATTGGAGGTGTTGTCCAGGAGCTCTCGGAGCGGGACGGAAACGTCGCCGATGACTTTGTCGCCCGAAAAAGTGCGGTCGGAGAGAAGCTGAAAGTGGAGGGTGGGGTTGGATCTGGAAAGAGAGGCTTGGTCGATTGTAAAATTGAATCGGTGGTTCCATTTGGGGCTTGTTCCGCAGTCCTTGTCGACGTGGGTCTTGCGCTTGCTCTTGGGGTCTCCGGTGATCGAAACGACGGCGTACACGTCCATCTTGGAGAAGGTGTTGACATCCTTGATCCCTTCTGCAGAGATCACCGTGATATCCAACGGACGATACTCCATATCCATGTCTTTTGTCACCACACGATCAAGAGAACAAAGATTAGTCAGGAGGAAATGAATATTTTTTATGATACAAAGATACCCACAATATGAAACTTGGAGAGAGAGAGAGAGAACAGAGAGTTTTGAAGGGTTCCGGGATTGTTGTTCTTGTGGTGTTGGGATGGGAAAGGACTGTTATGGGTGTGTATATATATATAGAGAGAGAGGCGTGTGGATAGAGATGGGTGATGGAAAGGAGAGAGAAGATTCGGTTGATATAAAGAACCGACTGAAAATAGGATAGAGGAGATATTGATCGTGGGCCGTTCTTTTTGCGTTTCTAGAAAGATTTGGGGATTACTCGGTGGATTCTAATTGAATTTTACGCGTTATTGGACAGTTTTGGTTTGAGAAAATTACATAAATACCGCTTTAGGTTTCGCTGAAAACAGAATGAATCCCTTCTGGTTCCAGAAATTATACAAAACGCCTTGTTAGCGTTTGGTTGCCGATGTGACTAATGTTTTGTAGGATAGAAAAATGGGAAGACGAAAAATTAGAAAGATAAATAAAATATTATATTTGATAAGGAATGAAAATAGGAAAAATGAAAAAGTGGATGGATTAATTTTCCTTCTAACTCATCAAAATCAATCCTAATGAAATCGGAAGAAAAGTGGATGGAAAGTTAATTATTTGTGTTGAGATGTATCTTATTTGTTTATATATCTTTTGATATATACACATATTATATATTATGTATACATTAATTTCATATAAAAATACATTAAATATGTATTTATATATAAATATGTATTTATATATATATATTTTAAAAAATTTTAAAAATAAAAATAAAATTACAAAAATAAAAACATAAAAAATTCAAAAATTAAAATTAAAAAAAATATTTTTTCTATCAACTCGACATGAATTTTATGGCACAAACTTGATTATAACTCGACACGAACTTAAAAATGATCTGACACGTGAACAAGAAATATAAAAGGATTATATTCAGTTCAACCAGTCAAACTCAAAATTAACACCATCAACCCGTTTATTTAAAAATAAACACTTTCTCTATTTTCTCGTTTCTACGATAACACGAAATTAATACGAAGTTGACATGTTTAACTAGTATTATAGACATAAAATATTAATTATTTTTAACTATTTATTAAACATTGACATAATTATTATTTAAAAAATATATTTTTACTTATTATTATTATATTTATTTAAGTTAATTTTTAGTTTGTAGAAAAAATATTAACATGGATTCAATTAAGTGAAAATAGAATATTAGCGTTAAATTTTTTATTCAAAGTTTGTGTGGGTCAACACGAATACGACCACGAACACGATACGAAAATAAACAGGTCAACTCGCAACACGACACGACACGACACGACATAATTAGTTAAATAAGTTGAGTTAAGTTTGACTAATATTCGACCAGGGACGGCTCAAGGCAATTTAATACCTAAAGCGGTAATTTATTTTGAGGCCTTTTTATTTTTAGTGTTAAAAATTTTGATTAAAATTAATTCTTTTCATTTTTTGAGTTGTAAAAGTATAATTGAGTTTT
Source organism: Ilex aquifolium (assembly GCA_951799425.1). Taxonomy (NCBI): domain Eukaryota; kingdom Viridiplantae; phylum Streptophyta; class Magnoliopsida; order Aquifoliales; family Aquifoliaceae; genus Ilex; species Ilex aquifolium. The sequence continues at coordinate 24,038,139 of OX637396.1, read as the reverse complement.
TATATTTAAATTTTGTTATCATATTTTTTTTCATTGATAATATCGCTAATCTAATTATTTTTTCTTGTGATAGTTGATTTTAAGTACGATTTTATCAATTTTAATTTTGAAAAGCTTTTTTTTGTAGAAGAAATTATTAAAAAAATTAATAATAATATTCTATAAGCAATGCATACATTTAAAGAAAAAAATCTAATGTTTTTATATAATTTAGTGCCTCAATTGGAGTATTTTCTTTCATTTATAAAATCTTCTTTAAAATATTTTATTTTTAAAATAAATCTAAACTATCAATGTCAAAAAAATTGTTATGTTTTAAGAAACATCCGAAATCAAGATAAAATTTTTAAAACTATCAGCATTTAATAATTTTATTTTTTAAGTTAAATAAACAATTAAAAAAAATTCTTTATTTGAAATTGATATAAAGAGAGAGTAAGTGAGAATGAAAATGAGAAGGAGGGGCTTTAGAGAGAGAGAGATGAGAGATGTGGTTAAGAATAGATGGGTAAATTATGACTTGACTTTTGAGTATACCATCAGTTTTTTTTTTAATAAAATTTTGATTTTTTAGGTTGTTATTATTATGGGATGAATCATGAGTTTAAAAAATTATTAAAATTAAAATTTTTGATTGGCCTTAAATTTTAACTAAGACTTTTTTGTAGGACTTATAATTTTCATGGATTTAAAATTCTAAAGTGGGTCAACTATTCACCAAAAATTATGGGGCCTTCTAAAATTATGGGGCCTAAAGCCCAAGCTTTTTTATTTCTATAGTTGGGCCGGCCCTGTATTCGACATAAATTCGTAATGACTCAACACGAATCTGACGACACAACTCGATTGTCATCCCTAATCTTAGTCAGCACAAAAAAAAAATATTAGTCATTTTTATTTTTCATCTATCCAATCAAACACTAAGGAAGGAAAGTGCATCATTCCTACTTTCTTTTCTTGAAGGATATAAAGTGTATCCCTCATACTTTTCATCTTTCCTACTTTCTATCATTCCTACCAAACGGAGTATAAGAGGGGTGCGTTTATGGTCCGTTTGTTTAGCAAGATAACGATAGAAATATAAGAAGGAGAAAATTTTAAAATTTTACATTTGTCTATTTAACATGAAATAGAAAATGATAGAAAAATAATTTTCTTTCATACTTAGATTTTCTCACATCTAACTAACTTTTTTTTTCTTGCAAAAAACATAAGAAAAAACAAGAAAGTTGTGTTCAATGACTTAACTACCAATTTTACCCTTATTTTTAAAAAAATATTAAATTAGTTATTAATTTTAAAAAACTTTTTACAAATTAAACTAACAATATAATTTGATCTAGAGATTAGGGTTTGAGTCGATTCTTGTCTCTAAATTAGATTAGGAGCCAATTTTTAAAAATTTGAATAATAAAAAATATTTTTTCTTCTTTAGACCGAGTTAAAACAATTAAGGATAATTTAGACAATTAGAAAAAAAAAATTTGTAACTTTCCTTTCTTTCAAACAATAGAATGAAATTATTTTAAAAAAATTTAGAAGTTTTTCATGCTAACCAAATGCATGCATGAAAATATATTTTCTTTCACTTTCTTTTCTTTTACTTCACTTTCTTTTCTTTTACTTCACTTTCTATCTCTTTCATTTTTCATCATCTTTTTCTTGCTAACCATACGAACCCTTAATTTTCTTTCACTTTCTTTTCCCTTATATTTTCTTTCACTTTCTTTTCTTTTACTTCACTTTCTATCTCTTTCATTTTTCATCATCTTTTTCTTGCTAACCATACGAACCCTTAATTTTACCATTTAACCCTTAGGTTCGCTTGGTTAACAAGAAAAAGATGATAGAAAGTGAAAAAAATGTAAAGTGAAGTGAAAGAAAAATATATTTTCATATATATTTGTTTAGTATGAAAAACTTCTAAGAAAATTTTAAA